>PVIU01004348.1:0-128431 GCA_004026605.1 Ondatra zibethicus | reverse complement strand
CCACCCTCACCTCCACCCTCACCCCCACCCTCACCTCCACCCTCACCCCACCCTCACCACTTCCTTTCCCTTGCCACACTGGAGGTTGATGGCTAGAGGCTTTTCCTAGTCCAGCTTACTGTTTCCTCCCCATTTCCTGGCTGGCTGGTTGCCCTGTGAGTGGAGCATCCTGCCAGACACAGAGAATCTCAGGGTCCAGAGGCAGACGAGGGTGTTCAGTGCAGAAGAGGGTAGGAGAGCATGTGCCTGTCCCTCTGGAATCACCGGAGAAAGCCTTGCTCCGAGAAGAAAAAGCTCCAACTGTTACCAGTGCAGTTTCTTCCCCCACAAAGAAAATAAGAATGCTCAGGCTTTGAAGTGGAAATTTTCCAGGCTTGGATGGAGCTGAAAGGTAAAATGCGGTGTTGGGACCTTTTGTATGTAGATGCAAGACCTGGAAACATGCTCTTTCTCCATTAAATGTGCTCAAAGATCTCTCCAGTACTCATGTAAGCAAGAGTGAGTCCTCCATTCACATGCTCCAAGGGGAGAAGCCAAGAATGTTAAGCAGGGCAGCCCAAGTTTCTATTCAAGTTTAAATTGCTGGAGAAGAGAAGGTGAACTTATAAGAGAGAAGCATGCAAGGTGTAAGCACTTCCAAGGATGGGGAATTGGGTCCAATTCTAATCCAAACTGAAAAGAGCATGAGTCCCATCATAAGAGTGCCCCAGGGCTGGAGAGATAGCTCAGTTCTGAGCATACACTTTTTTTGCAAAGGACCTGAGTTCTGTTTCCAGCACCCATGTTTGGTGGCCCATAATCTCCTGGAACTCCAACTCCAGGGGATCCAACACCTTCTCTGGCTTTTGGAAGCATGTGTGCTCATGTACCCACACACATACCTGTACATACAGATATGCACATAATTCTAAAAGGGAAATAAGTCTGAAAAACATATATCCAAACATATTCTGCCCTTGCCGAGTATCTTTGCAGCTGATAGGAAAGGTGGAGCCAGAGGTAGGTTTTGGGGACAGTCAAGGAGCAGGGATATTCTCTGACGTCACCAACATTTTTAGCAGAGATAGCAGAGAGTTGTAGCAGGGATCACTGGAAGGACCAGGGGCCATGCTAAGAGATGCCATCAACATGGCATTCCCTGCTTGGGCAGAGCCACTGGATTCTAAAGTCCCTACTTGTTTTTTCAGTAACTTTATCTTTGTAGACTCTAACACCAAGGAGACTCTTGTAGGGACCCCGGGACCTGGTCCTGAAGACTACTGAGCTTACAGCTGGACATTTAGAACGTTACCTCTGTTAACACCAAACCTGCAGTCATTTCTAGCAAGTCTGCCCAGGTGGGCTTGCTTTCTCACCTCAGGAACTGATGAGCAACGTCTTTGGGGACTAGCAGATGGCAGGGGAGCTTCCGGTCCGTGAAGAGTCAAAGTGAGGACCTAAAGCTCAGTGGGCTGTCAGGAAAACCATCACGTCATTCTGAAAGAAGATGCATGATCAGTGACCCTCCAGGGGGGTAGAAATAGTGATATTCACAACAACCGTACATGCCCCATCATGAGGTCTACTCTTATTGATGGCACCATCTGGAGTCAGTGTGAAGGGGCCCTCAGTTACTCCCAAAGGAAGGCTCTGTGATCATTCCCCATGCTTCTCTTGTCCACCAACAATGGGGACTAGTGAGGAGCTAAGCTCATCAGCCAGAGGTATAGCCCACTTCCAGATTCCTCAGCTGACCTCTGCAGGGTGCACAGTGGAGATCAGGCAGTGTGTGGCATCTGTCTCGTCACCAGTAGGGCTGTGCCAGAGTGGGAGCCTGAGGCTATGCATGGTCATGGCAGACAGGCGTGGGCCCTTCAGTGAGACAACTGCACCCTGGAGAGTTTTCTTGTTTGGTTTGGTTTGTTTCATTGAAGCGGGGTCACACAGGACAGTTGAGGTGAGCTGGATTTCCAGAGCTGGGAGGATTTCTCTGAAGCTCATACAGAGGTTGAAGTGGCATTTCCTGTGAGCAGCCACCCCTGACCACACTGGCGTAAAGTAGCCAGTCCCCATCGTTTCTATTGCAGTGTTGATTGATGCCATGAATGAGTGGTCACTTCCCCCCTGGGGCCTTCGTTCCTGTTCACAGACCCTCCTCCATCTTGCCTTGGAAACCCTGGGACTGGCTACGAAGGGAAGATGGCAGTTGATTTTGGGCTCTAGTTCAAATCACTATGTCTGCAGACCCTCAAGGGGGAAGAACACTTTTCTGCTTGAGCAGCTGGAGTTGTCCACTGCACGATCAATGGAGGGTCTTCAAAGCACCTTCCAGTGGAAGTTTCTCTTCTCGTTATCAGCCAAGACAGCACGTACTGGCCAAGACAACCCAAACTGGACACTGCTTCTCAGTAATCACTCGCCCTCCCTTGAGTGTTCAGGGCTTAGGGACTCAGGTGGATCCTGAAAAGGCAAATTGCTGTTTCTCTTCTGCCAGCAGGGATAGACTGGAGTGGAAGGTTATTACAGCTGGGTGGCTGACTGTGCCTAAGAGGGAGAAGAGAGGCCAGACATGGGTGAAATGGTCTGTGATCCTAGCTAATCAGCCCTGTGCCCATTCTCAGCATCTCGCCAGTCCAGGTACCAGCCTGGAAGTGAGTTTTGTGAGCAAGCACATTTTCAGATGAGAAGAATCACTTGATCACAACAGCACCATGTGCCGATAGCAGCGCTGGGCGGGGCTGTGCATGCTTCCTGCTGGTCTCTGCAAGTCCTCTCATTACTGACCGTGGCATCTAAAATCTGAAACAGCTGGATTCAGCAGCTCTCTGCGCTTGGTGGATGGCCAGCCCTAAATACCCTCCCTCCCTGGCAAACAACTACTGAGTCTGCCCATGAGCAGGTGATGTGGGCCTCGGCACGATCTGTAGTCTGGAAGCAAGCTTGTGCTTTCTAGGCGCCCATCTGTGAGGGGAGAGAGATGTCTGTGCAGGCTCCGTTTGCTTATGGAGGAAAACACGGCTGCTCGTGTGGAGATGCCTGCCCTCTTGGGTTTGTCAGCTTGTTTTCAAGAGGGACAGTTCCAGGGCTTCTGAGGACATGAAGCTGGCCTTTAGGGGCCCAGAAACACCTTGATGTCCTCCTTTGTTGGGAGGAAGCTAAGTGGTCCCAGCTGTGCCATGTGCGAGCGTGGTTCTTGGGACTAGTGGGCACAGTCCTGGGTGCTCCTGGCACCGGCAGCATGTGGATGGGGTGTAGGTGGGAGATTCTGTATGGACAACATGGTCTAGACAAGGCTGAGTGCCAAATCTGGAATGTCTAACACTCAAGAAAGACACTCGTTTGCCATTGCAGCTTTCTTGATTTCTCCGTGTGCTAGTCCATAGGACAGAGGAACTGCAGAGGGCTCAGAATCTCCTCACACCATCAAAGGGACTTACAGGGTCCGTCTCAGTGTTAGGAGGAGGAATAAATTATCTTAAATTTGTGACACACAAAGTTCATCTTTATCTTCCTCAGCCACAGGGGCCCAGGGATCCTGGGATGTTTTTACAGTATACTTTAGGCAGCGTGAGGCTGGTGTAACTGTGGCTAGCTTGCCATGCTCCTCCATCCCTGTCAATTTTTCCAAGTCCTTCACTGGGTAGTTTGTTCACCAACTCTTGTTGCTTTGGATCATTTGCTGTTACTGTTTCTGCTACCCGGAATGCCCTTCCATGTTTATTTGATTGGTATATGTATTAAGCCCAAGTTAAACCATCCCATCTCTTCTCTCCTTCCCATAAGGTAGAATAAATATCTTTTTAAGATGGCACTTGTTAATCCTATGGGTGATTTCATCCCCTTTTAAGATATATATATGTGTGTGTGTCTGTGTGTATGTATATATATACATTAATTTATTTATTATATACTATATGTATGTATGCATGCATGTATGTGGGCACATGTGCTATGATAGACATGTGAAAGTCAGAGGACAGCTTGCATCTATCAGCTCTGTCATTCCACATTGTGGGTCCTGAGAATCAAACTCAGGCTGTCAGGCTTGGCAGCAAGCCTCTTTGCTAGCTAAGTCAGCTTGCTGGCCCCTTTCCTGCTTTTAACAGCGCAGATCACACTCTCAGATGCAGAACATTTTTGCGGAAATGTAGTCTCCAGGTGGGAGGCGGCGGGGGCTATTTCAGAGTCATAGCTAGGCTTGTTGAGTTTGTGAGGTGATGGAAAGTTAGTTGAGGGAGGCTTCTGGGGACAGAGATTTTCCTTGCACAGCTTCAGATCTGCCACAGGGTTGAGCCTAGTGCAGGTGCTTACTAGCTGCTCACTTCTTCCAAAGAGTTGAATAGAGATGATACCCTGGGATGGCCTTGGGGCCAGGAAGAGGCAGGATGAAGTGGTGGTTAAGGAAGAAGTCCCTGGTGGTGGCACGTGGGTAGGGTGGCATAAGAGGTGGACGTCCTGCCCATTGTGGATTAGACTTAGAGGCCTGAGCAGGATTGGCTTTGCTTGTTTTTCCCCACCAGGCTCTTCCCTCCTAGATTGGCAACCATCAGTGGCCTGTATGGCAATCACCTTGTATTGGCACTTCAGCTAAAGCCACTCAAGAGGAAGGAAGGGGGATGAGTAAGGAGGAGGGCAAAGGTGGTACCCCAGCTAAAGGGAGCCATGCTACAAGCAGAACACTGCAGTGAGCTAAGGCTGCTTGGGAAGCAGAGGCAGAGGCGCAGAAGTGCTGTGGGAGCTTGGGCAGGGCTCAGATTCTCCCTGTAAACTGACACAGCCCCTGCTACTCCTAAAGGAGTCAGGGAGATAGAGAGAGTGGGTGTGGCACATTTAGCATCTGTCCAGTACTGGTGGAGCAATCGATGTTGTTGGTAATGTTGACACCAGTGCAGATGCAGAGAGGGAGGGGGAGGGAGCGCCCCACCCCTGCCTCCAGACCCACGGGAAGCTTTCAGAAGCCTTTGTGTGAGAGACAGATTTGGTTTGATTTTCATCTTAGGAAGCATGGCGTATTTGTAAGATGGAGGCTGGCTTCGGAAGGTACAAGATTGGGGGTGAGGCAGCGGTTAGAGGCTGGGGAAGGTATGGGTCAGGAGAGAGCCCGGAGTCTGCAGAGCAGTGATGCCATGAGCGCACAGATTAAAGGACGGACTAGGGGGATGCAGAGAAGAATCAGTGAGAAGAGATGGCAGAGAGGCCAACAGAGGGAGCCTGGAGTCCAGGAGGGTATGGAGGTTTTGGGGGGCCAGCATGAGGATGGTGCTACTCACGGAGGCGGGGAGAAATCTCCACCTCCAGGATCCCAAACCAAGCATGAGCTCTGATACCTACATCATTATGTATTTAGTGAACATATGCATGTAAATGTTATAATATATCCTGTGCATTTCCATACGTTCAGTAAAACAAAATTAAAAATCAGATAGAATGAAATAAACAATATTTTTAAATATCTTGCTGTGATTAAAATGGCTTCTTAATTTCATTAGCTGGCATGGCGAGGCAAAATACACACTTAGGGAGCGGCTCCTCATTAACAACAGTGGATGTATACCCATATTTCAAATAGTCTTGATTATTTGATTTTTTTTGCCAATTTCTGTCAGATATGATTAGGTTCTCCTGGCTTTAGCTCTCTGCGAGGCTGATGAAGAGCTATTACCCGGGGCAGGGCAAGTGTCAGCAGTCTCTGACTTGTGGCTTTCACTGTGGTATTTAAGTCGTTCAACTGTGCCTCTTTTGTGGGAATATTGGAAAGTTGTTTATCCCATTAAAGGTGTGCATGTGTGTGTGTGTGTGTGTGTGTGTGTGTATGGCGGGGGGAGTTGCTGAAACTTGAATACAGAGACTGTGCACACCAGGCAGGAGCTCTACTGAGCTGCATGCATTCCCAGCCCCTTTACTTCCTGTTCTCAGAGCTCACACATGCTCTTTAGTAAGTATCTGTAGACTTCAGCATGTCACTTTGACAGTGAGCCTCTTTAGGTCACCCTGTCACCGTCCATCAGGGCCCTTGCAGGCTTCTCTCAGGTGAGAGCACAGGGTCCATTTGTATATTGAGTACTACTAAAGCTTATTTTTTCTTTCATTTTTTTTTTGTTGAAGTAAGAAGATGTAAGGGAGCTGGCTAGATGGCTCAGTGGTTAAGAGTGCTTGCTGCTTTTACTGGTGTTCAGTTCCCATTAACTATGTAGGGTGGCTCACAAACCTCTGTAACTCCAGCTCCAGGGAATCTGATACTCTCTTCTGGCCTCTGTGGACACCTGCCTGTGCATGCATAGACATGTACACATAAATAAAAATTTTAAAAATATAAATCTTAAGGAAGTAGCAATAGGAATGTAGGCATTGCACGAGAGCTTTGGCCAGAACCAAGCCAGAGTCAAGAAGATGCATTGTGTTTGTACGTGTGGGTGGGGCTAAGATGGGCTGTGAGAAACTGCCAGGCTCCTGCACTCAAGATACCTCTGCAATTGAGGGTGTGTGTGTGCGTGTGTGTCTCTCTGTGTGTGTGTGTGTGTAAGGGCAAGGGACAGGGAAGGGTTGACACTTTACATTCATCCTAGAGGACTCTCTGACACCTTCATATAGAAGACCCAGCTTGCCCCAGTACTTGGGTTGTGATGATGTGCACAGCACACATGGGCACATTTAGCTGCTTCCTAAGTGATTAAAGATGAGTTTGCACGGGGTGATAAGGAGGATGGTTCAGTTGGTAAAGGCCTTATACCTCAGTTTGATCCCCTATGTAAAAGGCAGGCTATGTTTGTAATCTTAGGCTTGGGGAGTCAAAAGCCCTGGGGTTTGTTGGCTGCTAAGTCTATTTGAATTGGTGAGTCCAGGTTCAGTGAGCGACCATGCCTTAAAGGTGCATGTGTGTATAAAATCAAATTATGCAGTGTGGGATTGTAATACCCCCTGCCCCAGGAGCCATAGACTATCTACCAAGTACCCTAGTGAAAGTCATGGGAAACCTTCCTTCGAATTGTTGCTCAGGGGTTTCAACAAACCACCAAAATGACAGCGGTTATTGGCATTGTGTTGCTTGCCTACCAGCAGACTCAAAGGTAAGACTATCGCTAAAGGTACCACACACGTTAGACACAAGACTTGAAGGAATGAGCTGAAATTGACCTGGAAGATGTCTTCCTGAGGACTCATTTTCATAATACCCAAAGGTGCTCTGCAAGCCAAGGGAGGGAAGCAATCCATAGTTCTACCCAGCTGCTAAACTCACGAACCACAGCAACGGCCAGCTCAGCAAGACATCCCCAAGCGTGCAGTCGTGGCATTTACATCTTGGGTGTAACTAACAGCTTTCTAATTTAACTTCAGGCCCAGGCACTGTGAGGGAACACATGCCAGGTCCTGTAAACCTAGCTAACCACCCATGGCTTGAGAGGTCTTCGACTTTAGAGCAAAGGCAGTTACTACCATTTTTCTGGCTCGGTCTAGGCTTTAACCATATTCCTAACACCTGTTCTTATGCCCACAGGTGTGTCTCGCTCACCCTTCATTAAAGAAACTTCTTTCTTCTTTTTGTAGCACATGGAAGCTACTATAGAGAGCCACAGTTGATCAAACTGTGCAGACAATAAGTATAGCCAGCCTTAATTAATACATTTGCAGCACAACTCCTAAACCCAAAGCCCTGGAAACATTGAGGAACAGGGAGTAGAAAGATTGGAAGAACCAGAGGATCAGGGTGCCTGTTATATGTGTCTTCAAGACATGATGGGGGGTGATGGTTCTGTAAAATCAAACAATATGGCTGGCTATACAACACCTATATAATGATCACAGCAGTTTACATGCCAATGTAGATGGAGGAAATTTTACAGGGCCCCATCCCTAGATGAAGAACTACAGACAGCCGCCAAAGGCTGCCGAGGGAAGGAGAATCACTTTTCTCCAGGGACAATCACCCTGACTGGCTATCCAATGGCAGCCCTAAACACATGTACACACAAGCAACGCTAAACGGATTCAGGAGGTTGCAGATATATATAACGATAAAAATTGCGGAATGAGAGGTTATGAATTGAGAAGGAGTTGGGGAGAAGGAGGATTTGAAACGGGAGAGGAAGAAGTGGAGATGATGTAAATACAGTGTACTTACATATGAGATTCTCAAAAATTATAAAAGAAGGTAAGGAGAAATAGAGGGAAACACCAGACATTTATCTGTGACTTCCACATGCACACATGTTCATTTGCATGCACGTTCACGCGCATGCACACACACACAAATTGGTACGGGGGCATTCCTGCTCTTTGCAACAAACAACCTGGGCTTAGAGTCCTCTCATCCAGATGCATTTGTGTTCTGCAGTGCTAGGGGCCCAAGTACCCTGCAGAGATGGGAATCAAATAATAAACAAAGCAGGTAGAGTTGGAAGGAAAGAGGCTTATGGAATGCTTGAAAGTTGCTCAATGCTTTAATCTGGTTGTTAATCTGTTGCTGCTAAGCCCAGGTTCCAGGGAACTCCTGGGAAACTGATGAACACTCTCCTAACTCATGGGCTGAGCAGTTTCATGGAGACCCCACTGTGGCAGACTTTGCCTGGGATGGGAAAGGCCTAGGAGGCTGGCGGGCGTAGTTGGTTGTAGCGCTAATGGTTTTGACTGAACATGTGGAGCCCATGCAATCCATTGTTCCTGAACACAGTAGCGGTTATCACAAGAGGCTATGGCCCTGACACTTTGCACCATCCAGCCCTGCAAGGATGCTGGCTTTGAGTGGGCAAAAAGGCAGTGTTCTTGACACATTGGGAGCCCGTTCCAGGCAGCACTTTCCTCTTGGGAGGGATCATTTGCTTTTGGGAACTGGATTCTGCCCTCTGAGCATCGCAACTCAGGGACTGTTTGGTTTTTCTCCATTTACCGCCCACACTCATTTTGCGCCTGAATGAGTGCAATGAAACCGGTTTAATTTGCTGTTAATTCCCTGTTTAAAATCTTCTCTTCTGTTTAAGGGACATAGCCCCCTTTTCATCTCACGGAGGCAGCTTGTGAAAGAAAGCAGCTGCTAGCACAGTGCTGGTAGCGGGGCCTGCTGTGGGTGGGGGTCAGCCGGAGCCAGTGCTGCTGTGGCCCACAGGAGGGAAGGGGCGGTGGCAGGTGAACACCAGGGTGGTAGGAGGTTGCTGGGCCTTTGTATCTGCTGAGCTAGGGCTGGACCGCTCTCAGTGGGGGGAAGTTTATGAGTGAGAGGTAGTCTTTGAGGACATTGGTGCAGACTTTGCACAAGATCAGTGTGTCTCATGACTCCAAGTAAGTGTGAGCCAGGAAGTGAATTCTGCAACTGACAGGCTCCCCTTTGATGACTGTATCTGTTGTCTCCCTCAGTTAGTGTAGGGTTTTTTTTTTCTTATCGGAGTTGCAGGTGGAGGAAGGTTGGCAGCCGTCAGGGGCATCAGTCTTTGTTAACTTTCCTGCTTGAGCTCTAAGGAGTACCAGAGGAAGGAGCCCCAGGAGACATCACAAACCTGACACCTCAGGCCTGTGAGTGCACAGGTCCCCAGCTTCCTGGCTGATCATGGATTCTGCCCACTGCCACCACTGCTTGCCTCTCTTCCACGCTCGGTCCCCGGCCATATTACTAGATGACAAGATTCATCCATCAGTCAGGCGCGTCCGTAGGGAATGCCTGCTGGATAAAGGTGTGCGCATAGGCATGGAGGTTCAGCAGGCCAATGAAATGGGAGGATCAAAGGCAGCAGGTGCTTGAGTGGCTTCATGGGTGACTGAGTAGCTGTAGCTGGAGAACACAGCACACACTTCTTTCATAGCCATCTTCTAAGCAACATGGGAACAAGTCAGAATGGTGCAAGGCTGGATCTGGGTTCTACCAGCCCACGGCAGCCTGGCCCTGCTGTGAGCACACTCAGTACTGTCTGCAGCCTGACCCTTTCCTTGGCAGCCACTTTTCTCCTTCCACCTTTGCCTGGTGGAAGCTCCTGAAGATTGTTCTCTCTCCCCATCCCACCTGTCTCTGAAGAGCCGTGCATTAAAGCACTGGTTTACCTGTGTTAATTAGCTCTTAACTAATGAGATCATGCAAATAATATTCCCTTAAATATGTTCTTTTTTCCATTTCTACAGATGGCTGTTTGGGAGGCATTCCTTCAAGTCTCCCATTCCCTCCACCCCCCCCCAAGTCATTCGTGTAATTTGGGGCATGCCTTAACTTTCTTGCTAGAAGCCTTTTGTGTCCATCCAAGGCTTTCTGGTTCTGCTCTTCTCAGCAGGCTCCTAGTGGCCTGTACAAGTTAGCTCCAAAGAGTCCTGTGAAGTCTAAGGTGGTGAAGGACTTTTCTCAGGGCATATAAACCTCAGGGTTACAATTCCCCCGAACCTTGACCCTGAAGTCAGCTGACTTATTCCTCACTGAACTTCCTCAGCCTACTGCTTTGGTGCTCCTGCAATGACCTGACTTGCCAAGCCAGCAGACACCATAGCCTTCAGAACCATGGCTTAGATGTCTGCTTGTCTGCCTCTGAGTGCATTGTCACACCCAGAAACCACCTCAATTGCCTCAGCCAGCTGTGACTTTCTAGGCCTTGAACAAGTAGTGGATAGTCATGGTTTGCTTAAGGGTGGCGAATACAGTGATTGACCTGTGACCATAGCAAGAGTGTGTTGTTCCCACTGTAAGACCGCTCAAGAAATGCCATTAAAAAATTACCACAGACTGGGAAGCCTAAAAAGAAAAAATGCAATTTTGTTGTTTCAATTCTGGAGGCCAAAAGTACAAAATGGAGGCATTTCCAGAGCAGGCTCCTTTTGGAGGCTTAGAGGAGAATCTCTCCCATGCCTCCCTCCTGAGTCTTCCTTGGCAGCTGGCAGTTGCCATTCCTTGGTTTGCAGATGCATAGCTCCAATTCCTGCTGTATTTGTTGTTTTGTTGTTGTTGCTGCTGCTGTAACAAAACATCTGAGAAAAAGAATTTTAGAAAGGAAGGGTTGGGGGCTGGAGAGATGGCTCAGTGGATAAAAGCATAGGCTATTTTTTCCAGAAGCTGGGTTCAATTCTCAGCATCCACATGGCTGCTCACCACGGTCTGTAAGTCACATCCAAGGGAATCTGATGCCCTCTTATGGTCTCCATGAGCATTACACACATAGGGTGCACAGACATGTGCAGGCAGAACGTCCATACGTAAGAAACAAAATAGATGGGATCTAAAAGATGTGATGTGGTTTTAAAAGAAGAAGGAGGAGTTTGTTTGGCGCACTGTTTGAGAGCATCGCCCGTCATGGCAGAGGAGCCACAGTGGCAGTGTATCTACAATCCGGAAGTAGAATGGTCCATGGAGGTGATAAGTTTGCACGCTTCAGTCTGGTTTCCTGTGCCACTGATGCTGCGGCCCTCACTCAGGGTAGGTCTCCCTTCTCCAGTGAAACCTTTATTGAAAACCTCTCATGGACACTCTCAGAATTGCATCCCCACGGTGACTCTCAGTATAGCCAGGTTGACAATGGCTATTAGCCACCACCCCTGCCCTTGTCCACCCGTGTTTTCCTCTCCGTGTCAGAGGTCTCTCGCCGAGTACTGAATGCTGGGTTCACCTTGAATCTTAAGATGATCTCTCAATCATTTAATTATATCTCAAAAACCTATTTCTGAATAAAGCCACAATCATAAGTATGGGAAAGGAGGACTTAGAAGGATCCTTTGATGGGGGGTTTTTGTGTGGCCTTGGCTGTCCTGGAACTCACTTTGTAGACCAGGCTAGCCTCACACTCACAGGAAACAGCCTGTCTCTGTCTCTGGAGTGCTGGGATTAAAGGTGCATCCCCTCCCCCACCGCCAGGCCTTGGAACTATCCTTCTGCAGGCACAATTCAACCCATTTCATTGGCTGTTGCTCCCATCATTGGCAATGTGGTTGTAGTCTCACTTGGAAGTTCTGACCATCCACCTCCTAACTGCCTTTGATCTTGGCCATGACCTCAGTGTGTGCTGGTGACTAAGTCTTCTTTTCTGTTTTCATCTCTAGCTGTTTTCCAATCTTTCTATATCCACTAATTCCCACCACCAGGCTTAGCTTGGGGCTTAGCTCCTGTGTAAGGTGACCAGTTTTTTTGTAGTCATTTCTCCTCTGTGACCCTCAGGACTGCACCAGCCAGTCAGAGCCCTTGCCGCTGCCCTGTGACTCCCAGGCAGTCCTTGACCTGTTTGGACTAAGCATCTTGCTGTCCACTTTCCTTCTGAAGCCTGCTTTGCCCATTTGCTGCTCCACTCCTCCGCCACCTGGTTTTGCTATATTGCATTTTCTCTTCCCAGATCTCCTTCATCATGCCTCTGATTGGTGGTTCCCATCACATCAGAGCCCAGGGCTCCCAGCCCTTCTGAGCTCTCCCACAGCGATGCATTTCCATTGATGTGTCAAGTCTACAGACCCCCAGCTGATACCCATACTAATTACACACAT
This sequence comes from Ondatra zibethicus, assembly GCA_004026605.1. Classification (NCBI taxonomy): domain Eukaryota; kingdom Metazoa; phylum Chordata; class Mammalia; order Rodentia; family Cricetidae; genus Ondatra; species Ondatra zibethicus. Next base: position 116,017 of record PVIU01004348.1, on the reverse strand, counting down.
TCCTCTGCAAGTTTATTAGTGGTAAATGAGGCTTGTATTTGGCATGTTTCTCTTGTTGTCCTTTATCCCTGTTAGGAAGGACTCAAACTCCTTTTGAACCTAACTGAAATCAGTTAGCCCAAGAGGATAACATTATAGGCCCAAATTAGACCAGTCATCTTCTCTGTGCACACTTTGCTCAGAGAGCTTGTGAATATGAAATTTATTTAATTCTTTTTTTATTCATTGAGTATCCCTAGGGTCCTGGCTGGGGACTTTCTGGAGGTCACAGAGACTTCTGTGGAAGTTTATAGGTATGATGATAGCTGTGAGGGTGTTGGGTTATTGTGCAACAAAATAATGAATTAGTTCATCAAAGATTATAAGAAAAAAATGAAATGTCATCAATCATATTCTTTCAGCACATTTATCCAAGCCAGAGCCACGGGCTGTCCTGTGTACTGGCTGTGACAGCAGTGACAGAGTTCAGTTAGTTTCAGGGGAGATGTGATGATTCACGAAGCCTGAGACACAAAGTTTATCAGCCACCAGTGTAGACACTATATGCATGTGGCTTCACCTTACCACAAACCCACTGTCTGTGTGTGTGTGGGTGGGTAGGGGGGTGTTCCTAGCCTGCTGGGCTCCTCCAGGACCATGCCACTTCAAACTAGCATGGCACTATCACCCTAGCAGCCTAGAAAAGTCCCTGTTCCATAGGTAACATCCTGTCCGGTCCATATTCATATTGTGGGATCTGCAGCAGTAAGGCCACTAGCTACCTCCTAACAGTCACCTGAAGAGGTGCTGATGCTTGCACAGACATTGGGAACTCTAAGAGCTAGGCAGCGGCTTTCTCAAAAGAGCACGTCTTAATTTCTATTCGACCATGTAAAGATAAGAGACAGCATTGGCAAACAGTACAGAGATGGAATGAGATAGAAATACTTTCCCCAAGTGTCTCATGCCCTCTTCGCAGAACCTAGGAGAGCATGTATGTTGTATCCATGTTCCAGATGAGAAGCCTGGGATTCAGAAAGGTTGTGTGGGCAATCCAGGATCGCACAACCAACATGAGAGCTTCTGTTTATTGCATCCAGCCCAAGAGCTGTGTCTCTGTTGTACCATGGCTGGCTAAGCAGGGGTGCTTCTAAAAGTGTGTGTGTGTGTGTGTTTCCTCTGCTAGTTCATACAGCTTTTTATCATTTTTTCCCTAAAGGCAGGCCAGGCAGGCAGAAGGTGCTTGGTGAAGCAGAAAGGAAACATAACTCAGTTGTCGCTGGCAATTCCGAGATGTAACACCGAGCTTTGTGTGTTGTAGAGTGAAGGTGCGTGTCATTTTGCCGAGGTGTGAACTTAACTCACAAGTACCTGCCATGGTGTGGGATGAGGGTGGGATGTCGTGATTGCCTGACAGTGCACACAGCAGAGCAACTCTCTGGGAATGTGGGGAGGAGAGCCCTTCCCTCTCAGGAATGCCTGCTGGTACTGCTGATAGAAATTAAGAAAAAGAAGAGACCAGACATCCTACAAGAAAGGGGAGGGCTTGTTTTGTCTTACCCAATTTTAAAATTCATGAGAATCCCAGGACGTGTCTACGGTAGACATCACCCGTTGACTGGACCAAGAGAGTCGGGTCTAATTGAACAAGCCTTTTCCTCATCTGCATGGTACCCGCCAGACTGTTAGAATGTGGCCTCTCTCCTCCTAGCTTCTGACGTGTTACTACCCTGAATCCCAGGTCTCTTGGTACAGGACTAACATCCAGAAGCTTTCCAAGTATGTAGTGGGGTACTAGTGGTTGAGATGCTGTGGCCAGGTGGGGGTCCCCTTCTTTGATTTCTTAATTCCATGTCTGACCCAGTTCCCCACCAACAGACTCTTGTCAGGGTTCAGTGCCTGGACTTAGAAAGCCTGTGCTGCAGCTAACTGCATGTCTCATCCTCCTGTCAGCAAACCTGTTCTCTCAGCCCCTTAGTGTGGGGTCTTCTGTATGTGGAGTCATGGTTTTGGCATTGATGGCCCTACCATCACCAGTGAGTACACAGGATGGGTTTTTCCAAGCCTCTGTTGCTCCAATCTACCCCCTCCCCCAAACCCTGGCTGACAGAGGGGTTGCCTCTTTCTGTTGGCTGCCTTGGGCTTGGTGCCCAGGGCTCTAGCCTAGCCGCCTAGAGGCCCCATGGCTCTGTAGGATCCCACGCAGGCAGCCTGACAGGAAGGGGATTTGTTCCCTATGCCTGTCACTCTGAGCTGCTCAGAGGGCAATGGGGCTTTTGTGAGCTCTGAAGTGAACCCACTGGCCCATTGTCTGGCCCAGCCTTCCACAGACCGCCCCCAGTACGGTGAGGATAGGGGTGGGGCTGGGAAAGGCCGGATGTATTCCTGGCCAGGCCTGAAAATGCCATTCATCCCAGAAGCACCCTGTTAAGCAGCAACAGAATAAAGAGAGGAAGGAGTGGGAAACAAGGAGGGAGGGGGAGAGGGAGGAGGAGAGAAGAGAGGCAGGGTAAGATAATGAGGACCAACAGAATGGAGAGGGAAGATTTGTGGAGACTTCCAGGTCTTGTGGACCAGTTCTGAGAAGGCATGTTTCACCTAGAGAGAGAGTGGTACCCACAGTGAAGTTCACAAGGGAGACACATAGGGGGATAAAGGGCATTCATGCCACAGGGATCCCTTTGTAGTCACTGTGGCCCTGAGATCCATCAACAAAAGCAACAGCAACCCTCCTCCAGCTTCTGGGACCATGAATGCCATGCTGATGCCCAGGGCATCCTGGTTGTGATATAGGATTTGTTCAGCCCCTAGTTGAAAGTCACTGCAGAAGTGTTGCAGCTACTGCCCAGCAGGCTGTGACTTCACTGCACCCTCCCATCCCCCACCAGGGGATGCACCTGGTGTTCCCAGTTAGACTAGAATGAGAGGGTGAGAGGACTCTGTGGCCTACCTTGCCCAGCTGTGGAAATCCCTAGGACACTATGAGGCCAGTGAGGGTGTTTTGCCTAGACCTTTAAATTCATCTGGGGACATTTTTGTGCAAAGGTGAGCACTGTGAGAGATTTGTGAGGCTCATGGGGAGAACATTTATGGCACTGTGACCATTTGGAAGCTCAGAAATGCTGGATGTCAGGAGCAAGTCAATGACATCAATCAGGAAACAAATACAAGTCTTCTCGGGCCTTTTTTTTTTCTCAAGAGATCTTGGTGATAATAGAGAGGCTTTGGTAGTGTGATTGACAGGAAGGACTAGACATGTTTTTCATGACAAGGAGGGTTGGTCAAAGGTCCCCTCCCTGCTGCCGATGGGAGCACCGTAAACTCAGCAAGGGCAGTTGCAGGGACCCCTGAGAACTATGCTCATGAGCCCCTAGGATTGCACAGCAAGCCACAACTGTAATCTCATAGCCAAAACTGGGCCACACTCAATTGGCTTCTCTCATGGATCTGCTGATAGTATCCCATTAATCCCATCACCACCTCCTATACCGATGACAGTGGTCATGTGGTTTGTACAAAGAAAAGGGTTAGAATTTAGACAGTTAGGTCATTACAAGCCATTCATAGCCAACCCCATGCTGAGAGCTAGGAGAAACAGCATTGTGATGGGCACCTGCACTGCACAGCAAGACTATAGAGAGTTGGAATGGGATACCTTAGTGGCTTGAGACATATAGAGACATCTTTGAAGAATGATGGTCTCCTGAAACCCTGGGACTTTTGAGCGCATTGGGTGAGGTTCCTGCATTAGGGATCTATTGCCAGATACTGTCTATTATTGGATGGTACAGAGCTGTGAGGATGTAGAGGGCCAGTGGGGGGTTTACAGACCCTGACATCATTGTCTCTAAGTCCTTCTGCCCAAGCCAGAGACCACACAGAGCCCAACACAGGGCATAGCTAAGTCAGAGCTGGAATGGTGTGGGTTACATCTCCAGGGCAGAGAAGAGCCAAGGCTTCCAAAAGAAAGAGAGGGACAATATCTGGGCCTCAGAGGGATGTGTTGGGCCAACCTGGGAGTCTGAAGATGGGGGGATGAAGTAGAGGGGGACAGTAAAACAGGTCGCAAATATTGTCATCACTGAGAGCTGTACCATGGGGTAAAAGTGGCAGTCTGGCAGTGCTTCATGGTAAACACTAAGGGAGTATCGAGGGCCAGTGTCAGCCACGTGGTAGGAGCCGCTCTAAGTGATTTTGTCAATTCTGATGGCCCCTGGGATCTCCACAGTGGAGTGTGGGTTGTGTCCAGCCTGTGTTTCTTCTGGCTAAATGCCATTCAGCTACCACATCCACAACAATCCAGTCCGAGGCTCCCTCTGCCATTACTGTTGCTACTAGGTGACTCTGGGAAGAATCCCTGAGCCAGTACCATCTGAGAACCACTGAGCCACCATAACTCAGGATTGAGGACTCTGGCGGGCCTGGCAGGGAGAGGCAGACAGCAGCAATGTGTTGCTGCTGATTAACAAGCCCAGTCCACCATTCATCGCTGGCCTTCATTAGGGCCTCCGAGACTCATTTTGCATGGGCATGTGGACTCTCCTCTCCGCTCTTCTCTGAGGTGATGGATGCCCACTGGCTGACTGCATCCTGTGTGGAGTGGGAGCCCTTCCCTTCCTGCACACAGGAGGGGGCAGGAACAGGAAGCTGATTATGCATGGTCCTTCAGCCCAAACTCATGGTTCTGTCAGGGTGGCTAGGGTAAACAGACTTCATCTCCCTTAAAACTCATGGGCCCGGAAGACTAGAAAATACCATCTCCTACATTTTAATGGCTCTTTGACACTCCTCGCAAAACTGTCAGTAGGTAAACAAACAGCAGTGGGCTTTGGGCCAGGTCTGCACAATCGGCTTGTGGGACACTCCTCTGAAAGATGTTTCCTGGCCTCGAATCCCTGGGCTTCTGTTTCCTCTTTCTACCCATGGTGACTGGATTGGGCAGAGGGGTTTGGCCCGAGGTAACTTGAGTAAGGGGGCTCTGGGAGGAAGAGTGGCTGTAGATCTGGCTCCATGCACCTGAAGTTTGGGACTGTGTGTGGATGGACACCCAGGCTTGCCGTGCCTGTGCCTATTGGAATGTTACGACCAGTTTGGCTTCTGGATGCAGCTGTCTGGTGCTCTAAAAGCCTAAAGACCCATCACGGGGTTCTCTGGCTGTGGCAGCTTCAGATAGTAGAAAGATGCACCTGAACTTGAGAAAGTGGCTTGTCATCTTAGAGAAGAGAAAACAGAGAACCAATTGGAAAGGGAGCTAAGATAGAAAGAAAAAAGGACCCTAGGACCATGGCCCTTTAGGATATTTATGCTCCCAACAGCTACCTTCCATTTTCTTTTCCTTGAGTTTTCTCTGGCATTCATTGTAGGAGAGAAGCTATCAATTCTTAGATTCACTGGACTGTCTCTCCTACATCAACAAATCTCATGGAGGCGGGAAGTTATGTTGTGGTGGCAGGCGACAGGAGGGAGGACCAGGTACCTTCAGTGAGGGGCGTGCCAGGATAAATGCAGCCTCTGCTTGGGCATGGAAGGCTGTATAGAATCCCGGGCTTCAGGCTTTCAAGAGAGCTGTCTTCTGTGGACAGGGCCTGTGCTGGGATTCCACCTGATGCCAGATGAGAATACCCTGGATTGATTTCCTTGTGAGAATGGCATTGACTGCATCAAGCTGCAGGAAGATTGGCAGCTAGGATCTGGGAAGGTACCGCTGGGTGCCAGGCGGCCTTTGTTCTGAAACACTGTCCGGACTTTGACCTCATGGAAAATCCCGAGGAACTATCTGACTGCTTTCTTACCCCCTTCCCAAGTGCCGTGGAAGCAAGGAGAGTCTGGGTTTCATTTGCTGTTTCGGAACACTGTGGGCACATGAGACAGTAGACAAGAGAGGAATCTGTTCCCCAGACCCTCTTGTTCCAAAACTGCTGATTTTTCAACCCTCTTTTTTCCAGCATGAAGCGTTAGACCTAGGAGAAACATGCTGTACTTAGCCTTGGCTGCTGGCCTTGCTGCTTGGTGGGCAGGACAGGCTGTGAGTCCTGTGTAGTATGGAGATCCATTACCTTCTGTAGCATGAGACACACATCCTACTCCACACTTCCCCCTAGTTTAGTAAGCCTCTTCCACCAGCCCTGGAGAAGGGCTGTGGTCTCTTAGGTCTGCTTGTAGGAGACCACAGATAGCTACTGCTCTTGGAGCCCACTTCAAGGAGGAAGAGGCAGGGTGAAGAGCAGGGCAGTGTCAGGGCTGCTGTGATGGTAGTGTGGCCGTTCTTCTAGACCACAGCCAGTGTCTGGAGCGCAAAGACCTAGTGCTGTTCTTAAGTCTCACTGCGTGTCATAGGTTGGGGTACAGACTATATGGCCCTTTGAGTTTCTTCTTAGTAGACTTCCCCACTGCTTCAGATTCAGGTGAGGCCACACAGGGGCCATCTTGTGTTTGAGAGTGGCCAGCCATCAGGAAAGGTTGTTGCTGTGGCAACCTCATCTCAGATCCCTTGCCATATGCAATTTATGGGTGTGGTGAAGGCTACACTATCCATGTCTGAGTTAAAGAGTGCTGAGGACATGAAAGTGTGACTGAATGGCTGAGTGTGGTTTCTCAGTCAACGATGACAGCTGAAGTTGGTTTGGAGGCAGGGCTGGAGAGAGCCAGTGCCCACCCTTCACAATGAGCAGGGCTGGGTAGAGGTGCCCACCCTTCACAGTGAGCAGGGGTGGGAAGAGCCGGTACCCACCCTTCATGATGAGCAGGGCTAGGTAGAGCCGGTGCCCACCCTTCATGATGAGCAGGGCTAGGTAGAGCCGGTGCCCACCCTTCATGATGAGCAGGGCTAGGTAGAGCTGGTGCCCACCCTTCATGATGAGCAGGGGTGGGAAGAGCCGGTGCCCACCCTTCACGATGAGCAGGGCTGGGTAGAGCCGGTGGCCACCCTTCATAGTGAGCAGGGGTGAGGGGAGCCGGTGCCCACCCTTCTCAGTGAGCATGGGAGTTAGCTATCTAGAAGCTGGCCAGGACTCCCCTGGTGAAGCTAAAGAACTTGGGTCATGAAGAGACTTTGCTTCTCATCACCAGTCACACACTCTAACACAACTGCTCTTTGTAGACCTTGTAGAACCTTCCAGAAGCTGCAGGAAGTACTTGCTGAATATTTCACTGACTCCCCTCAATTAGCTTGTGAAGCAGACATTGTTATCCTCATTGAGTGGGTGACTAAACAGCAATTTTAAGGGTCTGAACCACTTGCTTGATGTCATACAAATAGACAGTGTTAGAACTAAAGCTCACACACAGGTCTGTCTGCTTCGAGTTCAGAATGGTCAGCATGCTGTCATGGTGACTGTCCTTTTGTGTTGAGAGCTGCAGGACTAGATCGAGAGGGGACCCAAGATATGGGTGCTGCCTAACAGGGCTACCTATTTAAACCCCAAAGTGTCATTGGGGGCTTGGAAGAAATAAATGGCACAGTCTAAAGAGGTAACTGAGGGGAGATTAATAATGATGCTGTATATGTTATTTCCTCCTCGTTGAGGGTGGTGGTACAGCAGTGGCCGTGCAGCTTACCAGACTCAGAAGTGTGACAAAGTTATAAGATGGACAAGGCCGCTCCCCAGGGTCATAGAAACAGAAACAACTGGTAGGGAGAGGAGACTCCACCTACGTGAGCTGCTTGCAAGCTGTGCAGGAAGCTCCACGGATGCAAATTTCCCGAGTGGTCACCCACGTTGGGGTCTGCCTTTCAGTAATATGGCGGAAAGTAACCTCAACAAATTCACTAGTTCAACCAAGTAGACTTGGATAGAATCATTGTGTTGGTTTATCACTGTTTCTGATCTACCTGGGGTAAATAGGTATTTGTTCATCTCTTTCCCGTGTAAAGTCCCACAACAGATTTTTTAGAAGGGGTTGCTCAGAGTTGAAGACAGCAAAGATGGTATGGCTCTTAGCAGTTAGCAACAGTCCTGGGCTTTCACCACCCGTAGGCTTGTAGCAATATCACCAGAGCTCAGCTGTTGGAGAGGCTCACCACTCTCTACATTTAAGGAAGAGGAGCTGGGAATGTTCATGTGGCCTGTCAGTCCCCACATGCCTCCCGCTCTGCTGGTGAAGGAGTGCCCTGTTGATGCAGCCTGCAAAGTTCTTCCCAGGACAGAACAAGGTGAGGGGCGTGAAGGACCAAATGGAGAACATCTGTCCTTTCGCTTGCTGGTATGGGGGACGTTGAAGGAGATACCTGGTCTCATTTACATCCGCGTGAAGCCCAACTGTTGGATGTGAGACATCTAAAAACGGTGTTTCCCTCTTGCTATGAGTTGATTTGTGTCCTGGGAAAAAAAGATGTTCAAGCTTAGCCCACCCCGTACCTGGCAGTGTGACCTCAGCTGGGAACAGGTTTATTGCAGACATTAGTTAAAATCGATTCATATCAGAGTTGGATAGATTCCTCTACAGCATGACTGGTGTGTTCTTATAATATGTCCATAGTAAATAAAAGGAGAGAAAGCCAGGCTGAAGGTAGACTGGAGCTATGTAGCTGCAAAACACCAATAACCAAGCAATTACCAGAAAAGGCAAGGAATGCCTCTGCCCTACAGGTTTTAGAGGGAGTATGGCCCTCCTGACAGCCTGCTGCAAGAATTCTGGCCTCCATAACAGGGAGACAATGCCTTTCTGTTGTTTTTTGAGTCGGCTGGGTAGTGACACCTTGTCGAAGCCTTTTTAGCAAACCTAGTCCTCTCCAGATCTTATTAGTGAAGCTCCCGCAGAACACAAGCCTACATACTCCCACACCGCAGTGCAGTCCAGTCATACATGGGGATGAGGACGCAGAGGTCACCCTGGGATAGAGACCCCCTTTAATTGCTTGCTATGTTTCTTATATATCAGAATTAGGAGTCATAGAGACCCTCGAGCCAGAAAGGGAGTGGATCCTTATAAGTCACACACCAAGTCCAAGGCTGGGATGACCAGAGAACAGAGCCCTTCCAAGGCATTTTGGCACCCCAGTGTTGTACCCAGGCACATGTCTGTTTCTCTAGGAGCCTGCCTCAGAAGGGCCCCTGGTGGGATGTGCATTGGAACTCTACCTACCTTCCTGCTCCTTCCTAAGGTAGGCCCCATGTGTGAACCAGTGCTGGACCTGGAGCCTATCCCAACCCCTTGCTGTGACCCCATGTAAACTGTGACTTCTTTTATTTACCATAAGTAATTGTACCTTGAAACATAAAAGAGGCAGAAGGAGAAAGGCGTGGTGGGGAGGACTGTGCAGATCTGTATGTCCTTTAAAAGAGCAAATTTCACAGTTTGTATTTCCAATTTGAATGCCTGTTCAGACTCATTCAATCAGTCAGTCATTCAACAGATGGGCTGGATTGGCTCATTCAGTTTACTCAAGCTTGTTTCTGTTCCTTGCTGGCCATTACCACCCATCAATCAATGGAGACATGCATAATAATAGCCTCCATTTGCCTAAGATTTATACTTGGCAAAGCTAGTAAATAGGTGTTAGTCAAATGAGTGTACTTGATACAGAATTTCTTTCAGGACTCAGTCCTATTGACCGAGGGGGGTGCAGGAGGAGAGGCTTGCTGTTAAGGGACCAGACTTTTGACACCTTGCTGTGTAGGTGGAAGTTTCTGTCCCACAAGCCACTCCCAAGTAACCACACAGATGCTTAATATTAATTACAAATGCTTGGCCATTAGCCGAGGCTCGTTATTAGCTAACTCTTACATTTAAATTAACCCGTGTTTCTTTATCTATGCTTTGCCATGTGGCTTAGTACATTTTCTCGGTACAGCATGCCCATTTTGCTTCTCCCTGCATCTGCTGGTGACTCCAGACTCCGCCCTCCTCCCTCCCAACATTCTCAGTTTGACTCTTTCACCCAATCTCGTCCTGCCCAGCTACAGGCCAGTCAGTTCTTTATTAATCCACGAGAGTAATACATGTTCACACTGTGCAGAAGGATTATTCCAAAGCATAGCTGGACTGTGGTTTATTCACTACGGGGAATTGAACCTGTGTCTTTAGGGTTATTGACTGCTTTGGTGGAGGAAGCAGGCATGCAGGGAAACTCAAAGCCAAAGCCACAGCTCTGTCCTCTCTTGGTGCTCAAACACAATAACTCACACCAGATGCTCAGGAAGTGAGAGTTACTCAGAGCAAGGTGGGACTCCATGGATAGAGTGAGGGCAGGCTTTAAGACCTACTATTTCAGTGATGGATGGAATGAAGAGGCCATTCCAGGAAGGAGGAACAGGGAGTGGGGCAGAGGTTTGCTTTGAGGGATCTGTTTGGAGGAGATATCTCTGTGCTGTGAATATGTTTTATTACCATTGGTTAATAAAGAAGATGCTTTGACTTATGGTGGGGCAGAATATAGGTAAGCAGGAAAAAAAATAACTGAATACAAGGAGAAAGAAGGCACAGTCAGGCAGATGCCATGTAGCTGCCAAAGGAGGATGCCAGACCCTTACTGGTAAGCCACACCCTCGTGGCGATACACAGATTAATAGAAATAGTTTAATTTAAGATGTAAGAGCTAGCTAGGACTATGCCTGAGCCATTGGCCAAACAGTGTTGTAATTAATATAGTTTCTGTGTGATTATTCGGGTCTGGATGCCAGGAAACTAAAGCACAGTCTCCATCTCCATCTCTGGATCACAGGAGCTTGGCAGGGCAGACATTAGTAACAATCTACCAGCTGTAGAGAGTCTGGAAAAATCACAAAGTGGGGAGGGAAGATGTGCTGAAAGAGGTATTTCTAGAAGATAATGTTAAATCTGTGTCTCTGAGTTTTGGTATTATGAGACAATATAACAGCACAGGAATCTTAACTGTAAAGGGATGTGCCTATCCCAGCAAAGCTTGCCTCTTGCTACTCTGTCCCTGCATAAAATGTTTCCCAGTTGAAGCATCACTTGAACAGTATCTTTGGGCACACCCGACTGTTTTCCTGATGTATGTTTGGGGGCTCGTGTTCTCATGCACACCCTTCCACAACACTACTTATATGTGCGTGAGGACGGGCTACAGTCAGAACCTCAACTGTAGGCAATGCTGTAGACCATCATTATGAAATAGGCCCCTTTCCCCACCTTTCTTAGGCAATTATTTCCTCTGTACAAACTCTTCTGAGTGACGTCATTCTGTGGTAGGAAGGGCTGATGTTGGATAAAGCTTTCTTTGGTGTGGTCATACAGCCTTCTCCAAAGCTGAGCGTGCCACACTGGCAGCAGCTGACGAGGATTCAGTGGCACAAAGAGCAGTTCAGGTGGGGCTTCTGGTGACATGCCACTTGGGAGGTGGGTCCCGGGATGTAGGGATGGAGCCTAGAGACTCAGGGTGCGGGGATGGGAAAGAAATACACAGAGGAAATGGGTGCCTTGAAGGAAGAAGCAATGGAAGTTGGTGAATGTTTTGATAGAAAACTAAGGAAAAGAAGGGAATCAAAACCAAATGCCAGTGGCTGGGGAAATAGCTCAGTTGGTAAAGTGTTTGCTCTACACGTATAAGCAATTGAGTTAAGATCTCTGGCATCCACATAAAAATCCAGACTCTGTAGTAAGAAGGATTTATAATTGTTACTGGGGAGGCAGAGACAAGTAGATCTCTGAAGCTTGGTGGCCAGACAGCTTAGCCAAGTCATTGAGCTCCTGGCTCAATAAGAGACCCTGTCTCAGGGAATAAAATGTCAATCAATGACCTCGGTATCTCTGACCTCTCTCTGCACCTGTGTACACATGTGCACATACAGCCCCCTATGCAAACATATGCATATATATTACACACATACATATACCTCTGAGATTTCAGACACGCATGTGCTAGGGGAGGGTGGCAGGGAAGTTAGTGTGGAGAAAGAGAAGATGCAAAGAATGAATGCAGAAAGATTTAGGTGGGGTGGGCCCATGGGCGGAAGTGGAGTATGGAAACCTACTTGGAGTCCATTCTCATTGCAGCCTTCTACAGCTGTACTGGGCCTAGGCTGCAGATCTGCTAGAACATGGCTCTACTAAGAGCCTGGCTGGTGCACTTAAGAGTTAACAGTCAACCAGCCCTATCCTCAAACTCAGAGCTGGCAAAACCTCTTCCCGGGTTCGTTTCAAGCCAATTCAGTGGAACAGGGGTCAAATCCTAGGTGGCCAGTCTGTATTAGTGCAGGAGGCTTGGACTTGCTAGGAAATTTGGCTTGGTCACCTATGGTGTTGAGACCCCGTTGTAGGAGCTGAGGATCTAGAGGGCCACAACACATCTGAAGGACCAGGCAGATGTCATAAATGTCATCTAGGGGCTCTAACAAATCTAGCTTACCCAATGTGCAGGGCTGAGGTTGGCTTGCCAAGTGTGCAAGGCTGGGTCTGGGTAGCACGGAGGTCTCTGGGAAAGGCAGAAAACTTAGCTGTGCTCACTCATGGTCCCTAGAACACAGGAGTTGCAGCCGGGGTTGGGGATGTCATCTTAGACCTACCAGTAAGGGCTAGGTCTTAGGGCTGTGCATGTATGCATGTGCATGTATGTGTTTGTGGTGTGTGAGTAGTTGTAACTGTGTCCCTGTGCTTTCAAGAGCCAAGAACTGGGAAAGGGGGGGAACAGGTGCCAGCTACCTGTCAGGGCTTAGATGTGCTTACCCATGACCCTACTGTATTCAGACCTTCTTTGGACCACCAGTTCCCGAATAATGACATGGAGACATTTTATGAATTATGAAAGAATGGCCTTAGCTTAGGCTTGTTCTCACCTGGCTCTTAAAACTTAAATTAATGCTTTTATATTAATCTATGTTCTGTTATGTGCCTCATTACCTCTACTCTTTACCCTGCATCCCACTTCCTCCATGTCTGACTGGGGAATCTCCACCTTTCAGATTCTTCCCAGAGTTCCCATCTCTGCCCTGAAGTCCAGCCTATCCTTTCCTGCCTAGCTATTGGCAGTTCAGCTCTTTATTAAACCAATCAGAAGGTGCCTTAGGCAGGCAAGGAAGGACAGAGACACATCTTCACACCGTGTGATCAAATATCTTGCAATACCCTACCCTTTTAAAATTCCTTGTTCATTAGTATTCCTGCATGCCACCTTCCTGTCACTCATGGAGGATAGAATTACAGGTTTACTTGAATGAGTATTGGGTTAGTTTCTGTTTCTTGATTGGCTGCAAGCTCCCTAAGAGCTGCCTTGTCTGTCTGCTCTCATTTTATTTCTGGAGTCTGCACTGTGCCCCACCCCCACATAGTCCTCAAAACCTTTTGTACAAGGATACTTGAACATTTTTTTTAGCCACCACTTTACAGTCCCCTCCCATGATTACTTGCAAAAGGAGTTGGGCTGCTTAAGCCATGTCTGTCATGGGACAAGACGCTTGGCTCCTCATGCCCTGGTTTGGGGAGCACACGATACTGTGGCTCCGAGGTTCAGGAGTCTTGGGGGCTATTGAGAAAGGATTGCATGGTGGCACTGCTCTGTGTTTGGTGGCCTTGTCTTGTCAAGTACACATCAGGCATTGCCTCAGACGCAACTGGAAGCCACTGTTCCTCATTCTTCTGGGCCTGTGTATATTGTTACCACCGTGGAAGGACTTTGTAAATCAACTGAATGTCTAATCTATGTCTCTCCTAAAAAGAATGGCTGAGCTGAACAAAGAGAGCTTATTTATCTCTCTTTTATCACGACAGGTATCTAATTCCCCCTCAAATATCAATACATCCACAGATGCCAATGGAGACAGAAAGAGAAACTGCCATCAATGCCAGGCAGCAGCTGCCTCTTTTCCCATAGAAGAAGCCTAGACCAGGACTTACCACCTAGACCCCCAGGTGTGGCCCCATTGGTTGCTGGGTGGGTCATGAGGTTCCTACGCTGAAGTTGCTAAAGAAAAATGTCTCCTGGGGTAGAGTTCATTCTGCCAGGTTCCTTGTAGCATCTTCCTTTTGCCAGTCAGCCCAGCCCTTCCCAGAGACCCCTTCTGTCTCCCCTTTGGGCTCCTACTCTATTCCCTTCAGCCTGCCTTTGCCCCTTCCAGTGTTGATCTGAAGGCCACGCCCTAGTCCCTTCTCCAAAGCTGCCTTCAACTAGTCAAGGAGATCAGCAGGGCCCACGGAGACAGACTCAGTGATACCCTTTGCACATTGCCCTGAGTTCTCTAGTCACCCTCTCATGGGCGCAGTCAGAACAGGAGGCTGTTCAGAATAGGAGGTGAAACTTTACTTCCTGTCCATGAGCTCATTCGGGGCACACATCCATCCTCAACCATCACTGTCTCCTAGTGTGTATCACTGACTCCTCTTTCAACCCTGCAAGGAAAAGGAGGGGGGAATGGGTTGGAAATGTGTCATTTCCTGCCTAGAGACACCTTATGGGGGGGCATCCTGTAGGTACCAGTGCATCCGATTCTCCCCATAGACCAGGAACATAAGCTAGGAATGATCAAGTTACTATAGCAATGATAACACAGCTTTGCCCCCCTCCCTTCTGCATTGTCTTACCTATGAGACCACAGTCTTCAGATGAAGAGGGAAGAGACGGAGGTGGTGAGAACTGCATCCTGAACCTATCTTCCCAAACCCAGTGTGTTTTTCCATATGAGTTCCCTGAGGGGCAGAGCCTAGGAGGCGATGGGCATGAGTCCCAGAGCCCTGTCCCCTGCAGGCATCTTTGGATCTGACAGCAACACATGCCCTTCCAGCTGGTCTGGTCCCCGTGCCACCATTTGAGAGCAGAAGTGACGGTAAATATTTAATTGTGCCTCCACCATAACTTTCTGCCAGAGCTCTCAATATGCTTTATAAATGCAAATGAGTGGTCGCTTCCTCTCCAGGGAGATGTAAACCGCCCCAAATCACTTTGGTTCCGCCCCCACCAGAGTGGAAAGCTGTAATCAGGAGTTCCCCATGCCAGAGGAGCAACTAACCTTAATCACAGGGAGTAGATGGTTCACGTGTCTGCTGTCCTCTGTCTCCACGCTGGACAGGATGTAAGGTGATGAATACCTCTTGCCGCAGTTTCTGTCCAATAGATTGCATGGGAAATACTACTCAGAAGCAGCTTCAGTTACATTCTAAGGCAGGCACCTATGACTGTTATGGAGACTGAGGTTGTATTTATGGAATTAACAGAACAAAGGAGTCCCTGGAAGGTTTGGGAATGCAATTGCATTCTAAGTTTAATTCTGGACTCCTTTTCCTTTGCCACCATCATCCCCTTCAGTGAGAGTCTATGGTTGCTGCCGATTTGCATTCTGGGAACTTTTGTGGCTTCATGGCCCAAACACAAAGTGCTCCAGTTCCTTCCTCCATCCCAGAGCTGCAGGAAGCTTCCAGATTTGTCTAGTGGGACTTAAACAGTGATTTGAGCCTTTCTGTGCCAGGGTGGGAAGCTAGCTGTGTGACTTTTCAGAAAGCTGCGCCCCTCTCTGCACCTTGGTTTCCTGTTCAGTCACATGAGTACTTTTGTTCCTGCTTCAGACCCACCTGGCAGAGATATTTTAATGATCACCGCAATGAGCTTCTACAGGGTCTCCTGGAGTACCTTCTGAGAAGTGTATTATGTAAATGTGGTATGTCATTATGATCGTTGTTAGTGCTGTGAAGTGAAGATGAGGGGAGACGGGACGCTTGCTCTTTGCAAGGACCCCAGCTGTAGGCAATTGGAGGGGAAAACCAGCTCGCGAAACCTGCTCTGGTATTTTTCATGTGACAGCACAGATCAACCCTAACCCAAGCCCAAAGAGGGCAAGAAAATGCAGCTTTTCTTTCTCCTAGGCAACTTCCAAATGTGCACTCTCAATCTGCTGGGGCAGGGATGCTAGCCATGCTGCAGGCATGGTGCACACTGTCATGGGGTAGAGGGAGGCTTCCTGTAGTCATGTTGGTCCTAGCCCTACAGAGACCCATGTGGCATGCATTCCACACAGGCCCCTGGTGTCTACCTGGTCATTGTTTATGGAACATGAAGGTCCTTCTTTGTGGGTCCTTCATTAGACCTGCTCAGGCCCTCGGGTGGCCCTTCTCTAGTGCCCATTAGCTGGTGAGGTCACTAGTTGCTGGGATGGTGGATGTCCAGGGCCCTGTGTCTGGAACTGACTTCCTTCTTGGGTTCTGGGGTAGGCAACTTCCTGGAGAAGCACTGACCAATGAATTTATCAGGGACTTCTTTTCTTTGTTGAGCATGTGCACCTGTGTTTGTGTGTGTGTGCGTGTGTGTGTGTTGAGTGCGCGCGTGTGTGTGTGCATGCGTGTGTGTGTGTGTGTGTGTGTGTGTGTGTGTGTGTGTGGTGTGTGGTGGGTGCAGTCTGTGTGTGTGTGTGGTAGATGTGGTTTGTGTGTGTGTAGTTGAATATGGACACATGTGTGAAGGTCAGAGACCCATGTTGGGTGTCTTCTATTGTTATCCACTTTATTGAGACAGGGTCTCTCACTGAACCAAGGACTCACCATTTTGGCTAGACAGGCTGGCCAACAAGTCACCAGAATCCTCCAGTTGATGCCTCCCCAGTGCTGAGATTATAGACATGTACCCTGCTTTTACATCACTGCTAAGGATCTGAACTCAGTTCATCATGCTGGCCTGGCAAACCCTTTACCCACCGAAGCATCCCAGTGATGATACCAGACATCTTTGTCTCTTTCATTTCATTCCCACAGCTCACCTCCGGTTTCTCTTTACACCTTTAGTTTCTGCCTTGAGGCTTGTTTCCGTCAAGTCCGAAGATTTTGAGTCTGCTTTCTGCCTTCATATCTCTTTTCTGAAGCAGTAAGTGTGGAATGGCTGTTGGCATAGTGTAGGGGGCTAGAAGGGAAAAAAGGGATCCGCCGCATTGACACCCTGCCCTCCTGTATTTTCTGCACCTCTGCACATAGTCCCAGCACCTCTGCAGCTGGGATGAGGTGTACTGCTCTGTTGATATATACACACTCTGGGGAATCTGAATGAGTAAGACACCTCCCCCAGCATGTGTTTATTGTCAAAGACATCACTCGGGTGGGGTGCTGTACCACATACCTGTCATCTCGGCTATTCAAGAGGCTGAGGAATAAGGATCATTTGAGCTCAGGAGTTCTGGGCCAGCTTGAGCAGCAAAGCAAGGCCTTATGTCATAGGGAAAAATTGCACCTCTGGAACAATTTGATGACCATCTAAAAAAGTACATTGACTTATACGTTCTATGATGTATCCAAGAATTTAACTAAAAATGAATCAGAATGTATTTAGGTGAAAAAAAAAAAACCTTTCTACCTTTGGTCTGGGCAAAGAATTCTCATGTAGGGTAGTAGACTATGGAAGAAAATCTTGACGAATGATAAATTGGGCTTTGTCCAAATTAAAATCTTGGACCTTTGAAAGGACACTGCTAAGAAAACGAAGGGCAAGTGCCCAAATGAGACTAAATATTTACAGTGTGTGTCTGAAAAAGGACCAGAGTCCAGAACATACAGAGAACTCTGAGGAGACCCCAGGATGGCTGCGTAGAGGTGGGCAGTGTTTGCCTCCCCAGTCAGGAACCAGCACAGTGAAGTGGTTGCTGAGGGAGTGATGGAAGCCCTGAGCCCGAGACCTGGGATAGCTGCTCCGAGAGGGGAAAGAGCAGCAGGAACCAGGACCCTGAACCCTGGTTTGGGAGATGACCATTTTTTGGGGGCGGGGAATAGCAGAACCGCATTTCCGGGGACAGTCACAGTCTACTTACAAGGGAATTCCATAGTCATGATAGGCTGGGGCTAAGCTGAGACTGCTGCCTAGAGTCTGCACCATAGCATTTCTCAGAGAAGAACCTGCATTGTCTCCTCCTCTTCCTCTTCCTTTGAGTACTACAATGATGCAAGTAGTGTCCTCTTGAGGACAGAGCTGCTGTAGGAATCCATATGCCTCTTCCCAATGGGAGCATAAACTTCCGCCTATGCCCATCCTGGGTGCCCTGCGAGCATTCTCCCAAACTTGCACAATGCCTGAAAGCTTCAAGAACCCAACTAGACCTAACAGTACACCTGTGACTCCAGCATACAAACCCACGTAGTGTCCTGTACAACACGGACAGGTGGTTCAGCACAGCGTGTGATGCAAGCCCCAAGCCCCAAAAGAAACAAAGCCCTTGCCTTCTGGGACCTGCGCCTTTCTATCCCATACCTCCCTGCCACTCACTGCTCTTGGCAGCTTCTTCCTGTGGTTCCCCTGTTCCCTAGTGCCTCAAAAGTACATCACTGAGAGACCCAAGGACATGCCTCATTGGATCTCTGCTGCCATCGGTGGTCACCCCAATGAGGTTTAGGGACACATCCCCCATACTCTCTACATTCCCAGTGCCACCACTGCCATTTTAGAAGACCACCGGCGACAGAGGCGCTCCTCCTAAGCAATCAGCTACTAAATTCTGCATCCCCGGCATTGCTGTTCTCCTCATGAGTGTCTATGTAGCAGGTGTCCCTACTACCACTGCTGTATGCACCAATCACTGCATCCACTTGGCTGCCAGAATGTCCCTGCTCCACACACTCTGAAGTCAGGCTGGGCCCCGCTGTCACATGCACCATCTTAAAAGCTATTGATTCTAGCCAGAGAATCTCTATAGATACTGAGCTGTGGCACTAACCTGGAACTAAATCCAACTGAGTCTACCAGATGACTACACTAAGAAACATCTTCAGCTGAGAGATGTTCATACGAAGGCTGCCCTTCAATTGGAGGAGACACATAATCTTTGGGCTGTGCAAACATCGATGTAGAGACACAGTAAATATGAAGAAGCACAGTGGTACAGTGTGTCCAGAGTAGAGTCCACTACTCTATAGCAGAAGATCCCAAAGAAAAGGAAAACAATGAGATGCCTGGCATGCGGTTCAGAATAATGACTCCAGGGACACGCACTGAGAATCAAGAGAGCACAATCAGATGAGTCAGTGAAGGTTTAAGAAAACAACTTTGAACATGACTGAGGAATACAGTAGGACTGTATAGAGACTGTGAGAAAGAACGAAAGGCTGGAGCTGAAGAACTTGGAAAATCAAACATAAAATAGAGTTAAGAGCCTCATCAACAGACTCCATCAGTAAGAAGAAAGGCTTACTGAACTGGAAGCTGAGTCTTTTGAAACATCCTAGGTCATAAAAAAGGGGCAGGGGTGCCCTGAGGGTTAGGACTTTTAAGCAGCATTGTCCAAATTATGTTAGACTTATCAGTGTTCAAGCAAGTGAAGGGATGGGGAAAGACTCAGGAAAAAGGATCAATAATAGTAGCCAGTGTCCCTGGCCTTGAGAGAGATGCAGACATCCAGGTCCAGGGAGCCCAGAAGATCTCAAATAGATTTGACCTACAAAGGTCTTCTCTATGATGCTTAGTTGTGAACTATGAAAATTCCAAGACAGAATTCTAAACACAGTGAGAACTGTCAGATCATATTTAAGAACTCCCCTGTCCGGCCCCAGCAGACTAACAAACAGCAGATTTCCTTTGCAGAAACCTTGTAGGCTAAGAGAAAACGATATGGTCTATTCAAAGTTCAGGAAGATATAACAACTGGCCAACCAAGAATATTATGCCCAGCAATGTTTACCTTTGAAATTGAAGAAAAGAAAAAAGATGTCTTCAGACAAGCAGAGCTGATGGAATTCACAGTGTCACCAGACTGGTCCTTCCTAAAACATAGAAATCATAAAAGCATATGAAACAGAAAGACAACTCCTGCTCAGAGACTGAAAGGCTACAATACCTTTGTCTAAATGTCCATCCTAGTCAAAGCAATTCACAAACTCAAAATACCAATGACATTCTCTATAGAGCTAGAAAAGACAATTGCAAAGTTCTTATGAAAAGAGACATGATTCAGGATATGTAAAGCAGTGTTATGCAAAAAGAATGAAGTAGGAGGCATCATAATGTGTGACTTCAAAGCATACCACAAAGCTATAGTAATCAAAACAGCATCGTATAAGACAGTTAACCATTGACAAGTGCTTCAAGAGCATATATTGGAGAAATGACAGTCTCCTCAATAAATGGATCTGTCAAAGCTGGATATACATGTGCAGAAGAATGAAACTAGATCCCCATTTCTCAGACTGGCAAGAGAACAAGGGAGATTCCTGATGTCAAACTTTGACTTCCACACACACATGCATACATATGTACCCATGCACATGTGGAGACTCATACAAATGTGTGCTCAGTACAAACATACACTGAAATATGATTACTACATTGTTCAGTAATCCCAGGTCTGAATACATATCTAAAAAGGAATGGAATCATTGTATCAAAGAGAAACTTCATACCTGTGTTTATTACAGCATTATTCATAAGAGCCAAAATGTGGGATCAGCCAACACAGCCACTGGAGTTGAGAATGTGGTGTATATGTATGTATGTATGTATATGTATGTGTATGTACACATATACATATATATATGCATGCTAGAATACTATTGAGCCATGAAGAAGGCACAGTATGCAATGTTGGTAAAGATTTGGAAGGATTCCTACTCTTATGCAATAGTCCCAATCTGGAAAAGAATAAATATGTGAACAAATTGAGATGCATTCATAAAATGAGATTCCACTTAGCATAAAGAAATGATGCAGCCGAGTGTGGTGATACATGCTCGTTCTCCCAGCATTCATGAATCGGAGTGGGGAGAATTTGGAGTTCAAGGTCGACTTGGACCACATCACAAGACCCTAGCTCAGAAAAGCTCCCCCAACCCCAATACCAGCAAAATAACAACAAAGTAAAAAAATTATTGTACTTTCAAAATATGAGTTCATCTTAAAACTGTTATTTTGAAAGCAGCCAGATAAAAGCAGTACATAGTATATAATTCAATTTCTGTGAATGTAAAGACCATGGCTTTTGCTTCATAATGACAATGGATCAACCATTGCCTAGGGGCAGGAACAGAATGGGTTATGAGCCCAAGGTTAAGAAGGCCAACAGGGAACAAAGAAATGTTCACCTGCACTTGTGCTAGGGTTAAAACATAGTACATTCCTACTTTGGATCTGCCTTTTGTCAAATTTCCTAAGCCCTTCTCAGGTTACTGGGGGAAGAGAGGGTGGGCATATGTCTGTCCCAGGGGCAAAGAGACTTGTGGGAAGGTAGAGATTTAGGGGAGCAGTTGGTGTCTGGGAATTGCTGTCTAAAGGCAACAACAGGGAGGCAAGGGGATTTGGGGGTTGAGAAGAGAGGCTGGAGAAACAGTCAGGTACAGAGGATGATACACAGAGGACCCAGTAAGGCTGGATGAAGGCATGGAGTTTGTCTACTGGGTCAGCACGGCCCTGAGAAAGTCTCTGGGTAGAGAGGTGTGATGTGGGGGATAAAGATGTGAGTGCAAAGACGGGTCCTGGCACACGGTTAACTGAGGAGTCCCAGAGCGAACATGAGGTCTGCAGTGGATTTCAGCAAACTCTTTCCCCTCACTGTGTCTTGGTTGTCACCAAAGAGCCTGAGTGTGAAGATACTCAAGGATATTTCTGGCACCAGCTACTATGACACATAGCTTCATGCACTGTTCTTTTTCCGATTTTCAGAAACGCTGATGGACACAAGGACAGCCACTGCAGAGTTAGGATGGACGGCCAATCCTGCCTCTGGGGTGAGTATCAGCCAGCATCCTTCAGTCTTGCAGGGAGATCCTGAGTCCATAGGGTGGCTGGGAAGTGCAGGGCTTTCCTAAAGCCATACATGTCAGGAGCAGAAGGAATGCTGGGTGTACTTCTATCCCGAGTTAGCACCAAGGGGTCTCAGATCTGTTCCCTTGTGTGTGGTGCAGAGCATCCTGTGACCCAGTCTTTTCAGACAGCTATCTCCTGGGCAATGCAGATTATACATGTATCATTGTAACACATTGGAGATCAACAGTGCCCACAGAGCTGCACAGAGACCAAGGGCATGAGGAAGGGACTGGTGGTCAGAAGTGCTGAGGCTGACTTGCACCTGGAGCTTGCTTTAGAGGCACATCCTTAATTGATTTGGTCAGTGTACATGTACCTGGCCAGACCCTAGAGCTATGAGGAATAGCTCTGTGATGCTCATGGTCTCCTGGGAAAGCCAACCACGTTCATGGATAAGTTAGGGTACATCTCTTCTGTGTGACACTTGAGAGATCAGTGGACATACATGACACAGAGCTGGGAATGAGGAACCCAGGGGTTGGGGAGCGAAAACCTCTTCACAAAGAAAAGGTTCATGTGAGCTGGATTGGGGCTGGGTGCAGTTTAACAGGTAGGACAGGGAGTGCTGGGGAAGATGTTCTAGGTTGGAGGGACAGCTGGTCAAATGGTGGGCGATGAAAAGACACGAGGCACAAGTCTGTATGTGGACCACGGCAGTGGGTGGGGAGTGTCAGGATGAGGTGGGACAGATTAGAACACAGCTCAGTCCGAAGGTCCTTGGGTTTTTAATCTTCCAGGAGATGGAGAGATCTGGGCAATAGAGTAAAAGGGCCACACTGCGGATAGGGCTGCAGAGAACTGCTGGAAGGAAGGCATGGGAGAGGCTCCTGCAGCTGCCTTGGGTGCATCAGAAGAATCAGATTTAATGCTCCACTCACAGAGCCCTTTGAGAAGAGTGAAGGAATGGGGGTCAGCAATGATGGAGCACAGTGAGGTAGAGGAGATAGAGGAGATGCCCACATGTCCTACACAGTGATTGGATGGCTCTGGGGCTTAATGATCAAGGGAGAGTGCTGGGGGATGAGGAGGATTTTCTTCCCATGCAAGAAGTGAAGTCAGGTAGAGCAGGGTGGCCCTAGGCTTCCTCACCTGCCCTTGGCTTTCTCTCTTCCTGTGTTTGGTAACATGTATGTTTCATAGCAGATCGTCAGCACAACAGATCCTCACCTTATGCTAAGACCTCCTCAGGTGGTAGGTCAATGGTGCTCTCAATGTGTGCTCCCCAGGGCTCTCACTTCCACCCCCGACCCCAATCCCTGCATTTGCAGGTTGCATTACCAGGCGTAAGCACCATGCCTTGGGCCAGGATGAAGATAGTAATCCCCAAAAGAATGAGATAGGAGCTAGCAAAGGACCCAGATGGACAGGTACAAATACTGCTAGAAATACTGTGGGAAACCAGTCTGCTCCAAATTGTACTTCACACAAAGCTCATGAGATGACCCATCTAAGATACCTGGGTAGCCCAAGCTTGTTCCCTTTCACAGATCTCATTACTCTTGGCTGGCTTGCATGTGCTTATAAAGACCATACATGATTTGTAAATGTCCTTCCCTTGATTTGTTTTTCTTTCCCTGTCTTCTCGTACACAGCATCTGTCTTCTTAAACGTTCCATCTTTTCCAAGGAAGATGTTCCTTGAGGGAGACGTTCAAAGTCAAGTGATGCCCTTTAGAGATGGCAGCTGTCTAGCTCCTCATGCTCTGCCCCTCCCACTTGTTCCTAACGTGGCACTTTTCTTATAGGGATTCTACAACCAGATAAATAGTCAACTGATGCTCTAAGAACCCGCTGAGCTTGTCTGGCTTAGAACAACCAGTGGGATGCTCAGGCTGGTCCTTGGCCTAGGTTGAGGGGGCTATCTTAAAGACTATGCTTCCATCCTGTGGTCTTTTCTCTCCTCTCTCTGTTGTCATCCTGAATAGAGGCTGCCAGTGCTGGTAACTCACCCACAGTTCCCATATCCAACTTCGCACCTTGCCTTGGATTCTCAGGGACTGTCTGTCTCAGTACACCATAAGTAGAACTTACCCCCTTCTCAGCCACATACATAGGGTTAACACTACCTTAGTGCAGAGCAAAGGCATGAAATCAAGAGCAATCTTCCACTCTTCCATCACATTGCTCTGTTCATTTGGCCCATCCTCAGGGATACCTTCTCTGTATGCCAGCTCTGTTGGACCCTTCCCTGCTCCATCACAGATCTTGTAGGTGTCAGGGAGGTTTTCAAAGTGACATCCAACACCACTGTATCATTTACATCTTTCTGTGTTACCATATAGGAAGCAGTGATTAAACAGTCTAAGCAGTGATTAAACAGGAGGAAGTAAAGTGAGGGAGACTGTAGCAATAGAGGGGAGGGGATGAAGACAGTGTTGGACATAGAGGACCAGAGATAGTGGGGACACATTTACCTTTTAAGGAAGCAATTCCTATTCTGTTAAAAATCCAAGGACAGAGATCAAGGTATCTGGAGAGGTCTGTGTGCTCTAGGTTGGTGAAGGAAGACATGGAATGGAATTTGTCCTAACTTCCTGCCTTCTGCCTGAGATTGGAACTGAAGTTTTAGACAATGAAGTTGGTTAGTCTTGAGTATGAATTTTTAGAAGGTGGAGAGCATTTACACGAATTGCTACTGACTGTTGGAGAGGTAAGGTAAGCTCAACAGGAATGTGGCTGAGGCTAGGGCCATGCTGTGGTGTTGGACCAGTCTACAGGGTCTCTCTCACCTGCCTGACTCTACTTGGAGTAGAGATGGCAGTGGATGTACCCAGAGTTACATTGTGCAGGTGTAAGGGTGAGATTGAAGGACAGAGGAGCTGAGCCCAGTGAGAGGCTGTTGGCATCTTATGGACTAACTGTGTTGACCAGAGGGAGTCCTGGTGAGACTGTAGAACAGGTGTGGAGACACATCCGAGACCAGAGTGGGACCAGAAGCTGTGGCCTTGTGTCAGGGTTAGGATTTAAGGCATAGCCCTTAGAGGTAATGAGAAGTCCCACTTTAGGGCTGGGGCAGAAGATAAACTTCAGATCCAGAGGAGCTTAGGTCCCTTGAGAAGCTGAAAGGATGTGGTAGTGGTTCATTTCTATTTAGGATCCAGTGGAAAAGATGCAGGCCTTGAACTATCTCTCTATAGTAAGACCTAATTTAGTAAGCCATCAGTTAATCAAGCTGGGTAAGGGAACTGGGTGGTGTCATTAGGTGAGTCTGGAGGGAACTTTGAGTTAGGTTTGTTCTGTCTTAAGAAGGAATCGCTCCATGCTCCCCAGGAATGGAGGCAGCTGGCACTGTGACAGGTGCTGTCCACAACCCATGGCTAGCTTGTTGGGCTCCACAGAGAGAGCCTAAGAGTCTACACTTCAGTTTATATGGCTGTCCCTAAACCTCTGCGGCTGTACCTGAGAACAGCCTGATCTGGGCTTGCCTAACCACCCATCCCTAGCCCACAAGCCGTTTTCAGTTCGTTGTTAGAAAGCTGATTGTAATATTACATGTCAAAATCAGAACATATTTATGCCCAAATTCAAAATACTGCTTGGTAATTAAGCACTCGCCTTTAATGTAAGCCTCTTGGTTTAATCAAAATCACACGCTACCCTGTGAATAGAGAGAAAAGGTAAAAATCACATTACAAATGGACTGTAGGTGCTGAGTTTCCATGTGAGGGCATCCCAGTGAGGTTCTCCAGGAACCCCCTTCCTAGACTGGGTCCATCCTTATCCTGCCAGCCCTCCACAGTGTAGCACCTCTGGGCAGTGGTGACTTCAGAGAGTCTGGGGTGATCACTGCACTGTAAATGTGGCCTTTATGGACACATGCTCCCTGATAGTCCTGTTTTAAGGTGCTGCCCAGCCCTTCCCATTCTCGCCTTCCTCCCTGACCCTGGGCGTCATTGTCCATGTTTTCAAGGCCCAGAGGATGAGTCTGCTCTATCTAGTTCCATGTCCCTGGTGCCAGCTTAGCAGGGGACAGGCACCAGGAATGTCTGTCAGCCAAACAAGTGATACCTCTTTCCATCTGTAACCCAGGGCTCTAAACTAAGAGATGCCCAGGGCAGGTTCATTATAGCCCAACAAAGAGTTAGTTCTAGGCCTTACAATATCCAACTGCCATTAAAGAGCTAGTTAGCAATGCAAATAGCACTATCTCGGAGATGAGCCCGGTGGAGGAGAATGGACACCCAGAAGGTGTCTGTCTTTTCAAACACCCACTGGAATGGGTTAGAGGCAAGTCTGGGTCCCTCTGAGAGCCAGGCGTATTCAGTTTCCTTGTTGGAAATCCAAACCCAAAGTTCCTTTACTCTCAAAGAGCTCGCGCCAAGCTCACCTACTATTGCATCTGAGCCACGGATGGCCTTCCTTTGTGTCAGTTCCTGTGTCTATGATGTGAGTCTCTCAGAGCGGACATCTATGAAGTTCTCATCTTCAAAGACGGCTTTGTGTGCTTCCAGACTCCATATGCATCCATGCTGCCTCTCAGAATCACCTTCACAGCCAGTGGCATGTAGAGTTGACTATTTTAATAGTAGTCATTTTTCACCAAGGCTTGCTAGAGGGGAATTGCAAAGGGGATCCAGAATCAAGCCTGGCAAGCCCACAGTTTGAGTGAACGGGCTCCTGTGTACTCTCTGTATGTAATTAGCATATATAGGCATATAACTATATACATACACATGTATATATATTATGTGTGTGTATTTGAATATATGTATGTATACATGTACCTATATGTGCCTGTGTTTGTGCATATAATTTATATGTATGCATATATACGTTTATGTTTGTATATATTTGTGTGTCTTGGTATATATCTGTGTATATGTGCATATTTATGTTTATATGTATATACATTTGTATGCCTTTACATTTCTATGTATGTATCAGTATATGTACGTGTATCTGAATATACACGTATATGTGTATCTATACATCTGTGCAGATATACATGCTTGTGTGTATATGTGTCTATGTATGGACAGATGAAGTTAAATGAGTTTTACCCAGGCCTCTCTAGGCAATTCTGTGGTGTGCTAGGAGGATTATTGAACTGATAAATGCTAAACTTCTGGAGCCAGCTGCTGAGATGGGGAAGAGTCCTGCCTGAAAGTCTATATCTGGCCATTAACTCTCTGCCCAAGCTGCGGGCAGTTGTGAGGCTTTTCTGGTTGTCCAGGTGTGGACTGTCTGGTCACTTGGCAGCCCTGGCGATGTCCTCCATCCTCAGGTCCTCAAGGCACCCTTGACAGCTGGCTTTCCTGGGAGCGAGGAAACTGCACTCAGGAGAGAAAGCTACTCCAGTAGCTGCCTGTCTCTTCTAAGGCCAAAGAAAATCAATTCCGATTTTCCTGGGCTGGTGAATGACAGGCCTGTGGAGCAGCAGCCCAGGCCTCGGGGCCATGACATCAGATCTCTGCACACATCCCCACGTGGCTGGTCCCTGCCTGTGTGGCCAGGGCCTGCCCTTTAGACTGCCTGCCCCCCACTCTGTGGGGTAACAGCATCAGACAGGACACAGAGGAGGTTCTCTTTGGCACCTACTTAGGAAGCACTAGCCTGTTCTCAGCCCTCTGGAGGGCTCAATCTATTTTCCTCTTCCTTTGATGACTCAATCCTGCTAATTAGGACAGAAACGCCCCGAGCTGAGTTAGGGGTAGATCCAAGTGAGATTTAACTGGGAGAGAACAGGGTTTTGTGAATGGAACTTCCCCTGTTTGACTTTGGAGTCATGCCAGGAGCAGGAGGGCAGAGGATGTGGCCGGCTGTGCTTTCTTATACTGTGTGCTGGTCTGAGAGCTTGTAGCCTGGTGACTGGATCCTGGTAGCTACCCGCAACATGTACTTCGCCTTCATCAGGACTTTTGGTGGCCACTGACAGAAAAGCACAAACCAGTCTTGGAGGAAGCAGCCTGGCTCATGGCTTGGGTGGGCCAGGTGGCATGGGGCTACAGTTGGGTCAGTCTAGATCCTAGGGGTGAGCTGACTCTCCTCAACAGCCCACCCCCACCTGTCTCTTCTATTCTTCCTTTTCT
The DNA here is from genome assembly GCA_004026605.1 of Ondatra zibethicus. Taxonomy (NCBI): domain Eukaryota; kingdom Metazoa; phylum Chordata; class Mammalia; order Rodentia; family Cricetidae; genus Ondatra; species Ondatra zibethicus. The sequence continues at coordinate 88,355 of PVIU01004348.1, read as the reverse complement.
ATCTCCCCGGCTCTTTCTCCTGCTTGGTCTCCCACAGTATTGGGTATTGGTGATGTAGCACCTCTTTCTCACAGTATTGGGTATGGGTCCACAGCAGTTCCTGCCCTTCCGCATCATCTATCTTTATGCCAGGAAAGAGGAAACACCTGCTGCTGGACCCTCACGCGCAAGCCCTGGCATTTGTTCTACTTGAGACCGACTGACTGGGCTTGGATTCTGTACCCATCCTCAAACAGAGTCCTCGTTGCTCATATACAGCCTGTGTCTTCTCTGTGTGGACCTGAGCCCAGCAGAAGCCCAGGGACTGAAGGGAATGAGGAATTAGCTCTCCAGGGGGAATCAGGACAGGCTATTAGATGGCAAATAAAAATGAAAAACAAACAAACAAGCAGAAGAGGCCTGCATGAACCAACCACTGGGATTTCCTAGGCTCCATTTTACTGGTAAGGAAACTAAAATGGGGAGCAGCTGATAAATTACCTTAGATCACATGGCTAAAAGGTGTCCTGGTTGCCCTTTGACCTCTGGTGAACTAATCCCCTATGGTACAACTAATGAGATGCCTGCTTAGGACAAGCCGCAGATGTGGAGTGTGGAAGGCTCAAGCCGAGTGGCCCATGAAGTTCAGGAATTCAGGCACGGTGCGTGAAAGGTTTTATTTTTCTCACAGTATGAGCCGTGAATGGAACTCTTTCCTTAGCTGTTACCCAGGAATTAGTGTGGCTTTCTCAGCCAAGAGAGGCCAGCCCCATGCTGGTGGCCTCTGACCCCCTGATCTCGCCTTCATCCTCCCTCCTCCCCTTCCCTCTTCAGGTAAACCACTGAGCTAAGTCAGAGCTCCCCACCCTAGGTCTCCCACCCACTCTTTATCTTTTTCTCTCTCTACCAAAAGGCCTGTAATTAGGAAACATTAGCAGGCTCAAAACAGCTTTCATACCTGAAACATCCTCCCTAATTGCTCTCAGCCGAGCTCTTCCCTGGCTATTAATGTCACTTTTATGAAGCAATGAGGAGCAAAACACCCGAGGCACTTAAAACATTTTTTTATATAATATGCGTCTTTTAGGAATGGAAGTTTAAAATCACCTGCCTGACAGAGACAGTGACAGACAAAGGCATGGGGGACTCAGGACTAGAGCCAGGAGGTGGAGCCTCCTGCCGGAGACGGACAATGCCCTGGGACAATCAGAATCTGCTCTCAGAAGGAAGAGGCCAAAAGGCCTGGTGAGGCAGGAAGGTTAGTGGGCGCTAGATGGAGCCTCGGGGAGAAGAGTTGGGTTGACTCATGTGTGTATGTGTGTGTGTGTGTGTGTGTGTGTGTGTGTGTGTGTGTGTGTGTGTGTGTGTGTGATGTGTGGGGGGAATGAGGGGGTCAGGGGGTTGAGAGAACCTTATTTCTGGTTTACTGGATTAAGGGACCTTGGGAGTTGTAGCTTTCCAGAGTCTTGATATCACACTAAGTTCCTTTCTTTACCTTAGAAGTGACTCACAGACACATCCAACAGCCTATTAGGTCTGTCCAAAACCTCCAGAGGTCACCCAAACCCACCTCTCCCTTTTTGGAGAAGACATGTCCCAGAAAAAAAGCAATTGCCTGAGTGGCTCACCCATGACAGTCAGGTTCCAGCCCAGGTTGGAGCACACAGGCAGGTGGGTCTGTGTGTCTTTCCCCCAAGCCAGATCCAGCTCGTTTGCACCCTAATAGGTATAACCCATGTTGACTGGAACAGATAGGTGTCTTTTGTCTTCTCTCAACCCCTCCATGGGAAAATTGTCCCAACCCTGAAACTCTTTTGAAAATGGTATTGACAGCTCTTCCTGAGTTAAGGGCAAGGGGCTCTTCAGATAGTGAAAGAAAGGAGGTCTCCTGAATCTTGGTACCCAAATGGAGTAGAGTCAACCAGCTCTTTCCCCCAGGACTCATAGGACTCAGCTAGGAAGCCTGAGTGAAGGGTGGAGCATCAGAAGCAAGGTGAGGCTGACTTAGGATGTCAGAGAGGGGGTCACGGTGATGGCTCAGTTGGCAAAGTTCCTGATGCACACGCATGAAGGTATGAGTTTGGATCTGTAACACCCATGCAAAAAGTTGGACTATAATCCTAGTGCTGAGGAGGTGGAGACAGGGATACCCACATGGCTTTCTGGCCCATTGGTCAGTCAAATCAGTGAGCTCCAGATTGTGAGAGGGCTCCTGTCTCAATAGATAAAGTGTAAAACAATTGAGGAAAGCACTCAGTATCAACCTTTGGCCTCTACATACATGAGCATGTGCATACACTTACACATGCACGTGTACACACAAACATGAATATGTACGTAAACTGCATACACAAACACGTGCACTCGTGCCTGCACACACACACAGACACACACACAAAGATACATATATACACAGACCGACACACAGACACACACATGCAGATGTACACAGTCACACAGATACACACACACACACACACACACACACACACACACACACACACACACACGGTGCTTGTGCATGCCCAGAGAAGATGCTCAGAAGAAAAGAAACAAAGGGAATGTCAAGGTCATCAGAAGAAAGTGAGGACTCTGTGCCCAACCCTAGAGAGTATGGATCTCTGCAGAAATGGGGCAGCTCCCTGATGAAGCAATACTTTCATTATCACCCACCATATTTATAAAGGGGCAAACCCAGGATTTGGAAGCTGATGTTCTGGGAGTATTTCCATTTTCTGCTAAGGTCTTTAACTTCTCTGGGCCCATATTCTACATTTATAACATAAGCAATTTTAGAGTTTATTTACAGAGTGACGGGGAGGATTTAATTTTGTTTACCTTTTTATTTTGTAAACTACAAAGCTGAGGGCAGTACTCATTGCTTTGACTAGTACTAGTGGCGGCACTGACTCTCTTTAGAGGGCCTTAGCTTGGGTGGGATTGGGGTAGGATCAAGATAAACGTTTCGGCATTTCTATTAGGCCATTTCTTCTATTGGAAGGCCAGAGAACACACCCTGCTATTGATAGGAGGATTTCAATGAACTTCTCCCACTACTGGTCACCCTGAGTTAAACTAAACACTGGCCTGGTGTACCAGGTTCCAGATGACATGTATTATCTCACTGACTCTTACCAGGACCCTGACGGTATGTGACATTTCTTCCATTTTTCAGTGGTGTCATTAAATCTCAGAGCTGTTATTCAAAGTTACAGCACTGATACTGACCCCGTGACTGTCTGACCACAGAGCTCACTCTTGTTCCACTACGGAGAGGGGACCATAGATGATTAAGGAACCAGAGGGCAGGTAGGCAATGAGCAGAGGCTGGTGTTTCCTAATACTCTACACAGGAAGACAGGAAGCTGTGCAGTCACAGCCCAGAGAGTGGTACTCTTGGACAGTGCCTAATGAGTCTGTCTTTCTTTTCTTTTTTTTTTTGGTTTTTTTGAGGCAGGGTTTCTCTGTAGCTTTGGAGCCTGTCCTGGAATTAGCTCTTGTAGACCAGGCTGGTCTCAAACTAACAAAGATCTGCCTGCCTCTGCCTCCCAAGTGCTGGGATTAAAGGCGTGCGCCACCACCGCCTGGCCTCTCTCTCTCTCTCTCTCTCTCTCTCTCTCTCTTTCTTTCTTTCTTTCAAACAAACTTGAAAGGGACAGCTGGAGCAGGTGATTTGTGATATGAAAGTTTAGAGGCGGAAGATAGTAAGTCTAGGTGGAGCATGAAGTGGGGAGCCTCACTCATAGGTCATGTGAGCCCTGGCCAGAATCCAAGAAGATACAAGCGGTATCTGGAGATGGGAGGATCTAGGCAATGATCCTCCCATGGATCCCTTCCCATCCCCTAGGTCTTGGTAATTATTCAGAAGTGAGGACACTCTGAAAGGGAGGGGTGTAAGGGGACCTTTGTGAGCACTTTGTTCTATTTGGTGGTTTTGGTGTTGGTTCTGTTGAATGAGTTCCTCCTGCATTTGAGCTGTGTGCGTGTGTGTGTGTGTGTGTGTGTGTGTGTGTGTGTGTGTGTCCCAGTGTGGTGCATTTTATCTCCATACACTTGGCCCTGACTCATCATGATGGACAAGGAAATCTCAGCCATGTCCTGGTGTCACAAAGGACAAAGCAGTCAATGTTGTGTTAGATGGAGTAAGGATTCAGGCTTGTCTTGCTGGCTGAGAGCTCTGCTTTGACTCCTACCTGACCAATGATAATGAATTGTGTTTGCATTTAGGTATAGACAATTAACTCATTGTGCAACAGTGAGCCAGGGGTGACACTGGGCAATCTTAAAGTTCCTGGGACCTGTTTGTGGTTAGTCACATGGAGCTGCAGGTGGAGGAAAAGTGTAGACTGATCTTAAATATTTCGAGTGGGCTAAGCACATGCCATGGGTGATACTAGTATGCTACCAAGCACCACGTGGTACCAGCCTGGGCTCAGCCTGGGACCTGAATTTTCAAAGAGACACTAGAAAAGTTAGGATGTGTTCAGTGGTTATTGATGAGTGATCATGTCATTCAAGGAATGTTAGTGGATCAAGGCACCTAAGTCCAGAAATGATCCAAAGCTGAGTCCAGGAAGCAAAGGAATGAGGTAATTTTTTTTTTCAGTAGGCATCAGAGTCCTCCACAGGCATCCTGGCACCAAGCTCCAGCCGCCACAGGAAAAAAGAGTCCCCCAAAGCAGGTTATAGGAGGTGGCTACATTCCCATCCACTTGGGGAGGGGGCAGCGGACTAGAAGGGAGGCATCCTTCTTCCCAGGCCAGCTGTTCTTCACTTGTACTCTGAGAATGGGAATGAAGCCAGGAGCCACTCCTTCCTTCCACAGCTGGCTCTCTTGTCTCCAGGATGGTTCTGGCTGGTTATAGCCAGCATGGCCCATGCGCTGTGAGCTAACAGAATGAGGAGCCCATTTTCTGAGCCTATGACCCAGTGTGATGGAACAGCTTCAGGTTGGCCTCAGCTAGGCATTCTGAGCAGTGATCCTCCCCAAGCTGAAGGGAAATGCCACTAGTCTCTCCAGGGCTAACTCTGTGCCCTCCATCAGTGGCACCAGGGGCTGAGCCAAGCTCTATTAGGCAGCTGGGGCCTAGGGCCTGCAGCTCCCGCCTCTGCCTTGTTGAACAAGGCCGTGTTGGGCAGCAGTGCGAGCCACATTCAATAGACAGCTTAAGATAATCACATGTGTGAGGTACTGGGATAATAGTAGCTGAATACCCTGCCACCGTTGCCATAGTGACCAGCCAAGCACTGGCTCCCCTCCCCTTTTTTTCCCTTTCTTTCTTGTTTTCTGGACCTTCTTGTTATAGGGCTGGCTGGTGGGGTGGGGGATGAGTTTGGGAAATGGGAAAGAGGAGGAAAGGGGGAGGGTAGACCCTAGAGGGCCAGGCCATTATATTCTCTTTAAATCCCCCAGTTGGAGGTATTTTAAATCTCAACAGAGACAGAGAGAAACAGTGTCTTAATCCCCAGCTCCCTGTGAATTATTTAAAAGGATCCTGTCAGAAGGATGAATTTGTCACTGTTGCTGGTGTCAACAGCAGCAGCAGCTGTCATAATGGCTAGGGACCCTACTCCAGGCAGGGTCTGGTACACCATGCTGCTGCCTGGTGGAGCTTCCAGTGGCCTGGGGCTGTGTGGACCAGATGCTCCTCCTGGGGCACAGGCCTGCAGTGACAGTGCTGTCCCTAATGTGCTGGTGGATCGTGGGGCATGAAATGTGTCGGGCTACATGAAGATGCCTGTCAGTTAGCTGGACCTCGAGCCTCCTGGGAATGTGGTGGCTCCCATAGCAGGGGTCTCTGAGCAGCGAGGGAGCTCCCTCTAATCCAGAGTAGGGAAAAGGAGGGAACCCTCACTTGCCCTCAGTGAGGGAGGGCTAAAACCAGCACTCCCAACTGTACGGGCACCGAGGTTTGTACACACACACACATATGATGGTGATGATTGTGGAAGTACAAGGACCGACAACCAGGCAGACAGGAGAAAGCTGCAGATCACACACTGCCTAGGGCCACCAATCCCACCATGTAGGTCTCGCCAGAGGGCTGGCCTCCATATGGACCAACTCCGGAAGACTGTGGCTTGGGTTTTTAAGCACATCATCTGTAAATCCTGTTCAACCCTCATGGTCATCTCACAGGCTAGGCACTTTTCGCTTATCTGTGCTACAAAAGAGGAAACTGGTTTGGAGAGGTTTAAAGACTTGCCTCTGGTCAACCAGATGGGTCTGGCTGAGGCCAGAGCTGGTGGACCCCCCACCCCCACCCTCACCCCCCTCACTCCCCGCCGCCGCCACCGCTCCTGCCCCCGCTGTGCTGTCTGGTTCTGGACTGAGCAGGACCGCAGAGGCAGGTCTCACTAGGCCACCCCTCCTAATTTTCCTGACTCTTTGCTCTTAGAGCCATGCTGGTATCCTGATTTTCTGGGCAAACACTAGGTACTTGCTGTGGGGAATTTGCCATTGTTTCCTGCTGGTCAGGGCCTCAGTGCCTTTCTATATCGGGGTACTCCCTTGGGACCTTCTCTCTAACCTCCTCATTTCTACACCATCCAGCAATGGGGTGACAGATACTTTTGAGGCATCCGTGTTCCTTTAACCGTTACTTCACTCATACTTCTGGAAGTAGCCCAGTCAACTCATTTATTCACCAAGCTGGACTCGGGTAGAATCATTTCTCTGATGCATTGTTAGTTTCCCATCTGGAGTGAAGAGATATTTGTGCATACCACCCTCTGGAAAAGTCTTACAGCAAAGTCATCTAGCATTAAGTGCTATTAGAGAGGACATGGGGAGACAAAGGTAGAGAGGCAGCTGTGAGTGGAGGTGGGCCAGCTGCTTCAAATGGGTCTTGTGGAATCTTGCTTTTAGACTAAAATTTAGAGGCTGTGTTGGGTAGCGTTGCACCCATGTTCTCCACAGTCTAATTATGCTCCCTTACTCCTTTGAAAGTCTCGTGCCCTCCAGAGAGTGGGGTTTCGAGAATTCTGTTTTGTGCCATGCAATGGGCAATATGAAGTTCTTTCAAGATGTCGGCCGTAAAGAAACAGGGTTCTGTGAGCCACCCTTCCTTTCATGGGTTGTGGTGATGTGGGAGGGGACCATTCATCTCCCAGCACATCTGGGAGGTAAATTAAGCATATTGGGAGGTGAGCTGGTGCTCAGGCCTGCAGGGGAAGCCATTGGGGGAGAAGTTGCCTTGGTTGGTTGGTGTGCTAAATGATAGGTCCCTCTGGGCATGTAGGACTTTATGCCCCAAGGACTGCATTTTACATTTTCATTAGCCCTCTAGCTTGTCTAACAGCCTAGCTCTTTCAGGCTTAATCTACTTTCTTCACTGGAGCTTCTTTTTAGGAGTCCACACTGATTGGTGAGAAGCTAGACGGCCGCGTCTCTGTCCTATCTGCTGCCCTGATGAATCTGTGGGCTCCTCTGTGCTTGATGAAGTTGAACCCTGCTGGAGGCATGTTCAGAGCAGGCAGCCATCTCCCCTGATTGGTCAAGGCCATCGCATTTCCATTATTGTCCCACAGGGCACAGTGACAACAATTTCTAGTGACATAGCAGCTTCCCCTAACAGCAGGTGATGCCCAATTACAGACCACGGAGAGGACCCAGGGCCTCGGAGCAGGGTTCGGTTTTATCTTCTGTGATCTGAGCTGGTGGATGATGGGGGCCCACCGAAAGCCTGATTGAAAGAAGATGGTCACCGCTGAAGGTGGACTCAGAGGAAGCCGGAGAAATTGAAGGGCAGTTGGTTGTCTCCCTGGGTCTGTGTGGAGAGGGAGTTTGGACTTTTAGTCCTTACATCTTGCTGAGCACAGGGCAGGATAACTTATCTAGGATCAAGATGGCTTCCACACCCGGTTGACTCAACTAGAGGCAGGTCTTGAGGTTAATGCTGTAATGATGGCTGTCGTACTAGGAACAGTAGTAATTGCTGGGAGGCAGTGAGTGGCGGTTGCTGAAGCCTCTACAGGAGTTACTTCCGTAACCTGTGAGGCCTCACCACACCCTATAAGGAAAATAGTATTTTGCAGGTGAAGAAACTGAAGGTCAGGAAGTTGTCTGTGGTCACAAGACTACAGTTAGCAGAGGTGTGAGGTCACCTGCCCCTCGCCACCTCCCAGTCTTATCTCCTTCCAGTCTTCCTGACACTGCTGTCCTGTTTTTTTTTAATGTATTTATTTATTTTTATTTTTAGCATGTACTAGGCTTGTCCTGGGCATTTTTTCTTGTGTCTGGAATGAACCCCCAGTCTGGCTAGTAGGTTTCATTCAAATTTCAGAAGCCCTTCCCAGGGGTCCCACTACTCACTGGCTCCTACTGCTTATTTTCCCAGGAGCTCTCTAAGCACTTGTAACACTATGTGACTTTGTTGCATAACTTCCCACAGAAAGCTATGAAGAAAAAATCTATTCCCCTCAGATAGGACACCGATAACAGATTCCCCCCAAGATGAACAAAACCAACCGCTCCTCCAAAACAGTTCGACTCACTCAGTTCCAGCGTGGTGAATGAATAAATTTATTGAGGTTACTTATAAGAAGATGAATGCAGGGTGAGTGGTTCCATAGCAGCTGTGTCATTAAAAGCCCCAGTCCCCAGGGGTGACAACTCACCGAAGCTGTGCCTCCGGAGCTCCACACAGCTCGCAGGCAGCTCCATCCAGGGTTCTCTCCGGCAGCTCTTCTCTGCTCATCTAACCCTGCGAAGGGGCCTCGGGAGTCTCCGAGCTTCCTGAGTTCTAAACCTGCTCCGCGTCCTGGGTCTAACGAACCTTTCTCCTCCCTCCAGGAAGGAGTGTTTCAATTTCGAGAAAGTAGCTGCACAGCTGACTTCCTATTTGTCTTATTTGTTCACTCTCTGGTTCGCTGTGTTACAATATAAGGTCCACAGGGGCCACACATTTGTCTGTTTTTTGCGGTGTCACCAATACCCCAAACATTGCTTGGGGAATGAGAAGGTTCTTCAGCTTTTTCCATTCTTGATTTTAGAAATGAGCTCATTGAACTGGGCACAATGTAGGTTAGGATAACTGGGATCTTGTCAGCCTAACAGAGGCAGAAAAGTTAATAATTCTCTCTCTCTCTCTCTCTCTCTCTCTCTCTCTCTCTCTCTCTCTCTCTCTCTCTGTGTGTGTGTGTAAGTGATCATGTGAATGTATGTGTATGCATGTAAGTTCCCAAGTACGTGTGTGGACAGATGTGTGGAAGCCAGTAGCCAATATCAAGTGTCTCCCTCAATACTGAGCCACCTATGTTTTGAGACAGTGTCTCTTATTGGATTTGGGAACTCATCAATTCAGCTAGATTGGCCAGCCAGTGAGATCCAGGGGTCTACTCACCTTCTGCCTCCCTAGCTTTGGGTTGCTCGTGTGTATAGGCATACTTGGCTTTCTTATGATTGCTAGGGATCCAGACTCAGGTACTCAGGCTGTGCAGCAAGCACTTTAACAACTGAGCCATCTCTCCAGACCAAATTTCAATAGTTTTGCCCCTATCTTAAGTAAAAGTGTCCAGAGGCGGTGTGCCTTCCCAGCAAGGCTTGTAAACAGTTTGTGGGGTGGGGGTTGCTAGGTGGTGGCGTTCTGGTGGTCAGTGAGAACTCTAGGACTGAGGGAGGGTGTTGTAATACTCCAGGAAAAGGCTAGTATCAAGCCCTTCTAGAATTCCTCATGCTTTTAGGCTGTGATTTTCATCAGAGGCTCTGTAGAAATGGCCTAGATCTCTTAACTTCACTGGATTCTTCGTCTTTGGCCAATAAATAATTGCTTAGTCTGGTCATCAACCTCATTTATCAAAACTGACTACAAATGACCTTTGCATGCTTCTAACCCGAAGTCTCCCTTGTAGATAAAGAATGGATCAGTGTCTGGAGGCTTTTCCAAAAGGCAATGTAGATAGCCTGGTGGGAAGAGATCGTGATAGTGGTCTTAAAAGAGGAGAGGTTCATACACATATGTGAGTTTTGATGTCATGTCACACACACGATCATAAACACAAACCTAATCACAGTCGCACACACACAGAGTCACACACAGTCACACAATCAGTCTGACAGCAAGTAGTCAATGTTCACTGTTCAAATGTCTAGAGACACTTGGGAGCTCCCCCCCCCCAGCAACAGACCAGCTCTGATTTCCAATAAGTAGGTCTAGCAAACCTAAAGCTTGGAGGCATCTAAAGGTGTCATTCCCATTCATCAAAGTCGTAGTCTGAAAGCCTGAGCAAGTATTTTCTAATGGGTGTCATTGTTTTCTTTATTATGCTTATCTCAAGGACGGATGTGCTATTTGCATCAATAATAGTGCCCTTTAGAAGGTTGTTACTATTCTGTGTGACTTGCAAGGTGGATCGCTTCTTCTTCTCCTTATATAGCACTGTAGTGAGTCCCAGTGAAGGACCAGTGGTCAAGGATGCAGAACACAGTAGAGCTTCACTCATTGCCTCTGGTTTCCAGCATCTTTTAAAATGATTCTTGTATTGTTTGAGATTGTTATTACATCATTCCCTCCAAACCCTCTGGTGTACTTAACCTCTTGCTCTTTTTCAAATTCATGGCCTCTTTTTCTTTTCATTGATCTGCTCAGTCCACATAATGTTACTTGTATGTACATGTTTTTTCAGGACTGACCATTTGGTGTTGGATAACAAATTGGCATGCTCTTCCGTGGGGAAGACCATTTCTCCTGCTCTCAGCATTTCTTAGTTGACTGTGGTCCTTTGTCTAGGGCCGAGGCTTCTTGAGCTTCCCCCTTCCACATTAGCGTGACTGTTGGTGTCTTCCTTGTTGGAGTCATGTTTAGGCAGACCCAATGGTGAGACTTAATGGTGTGGTTTCTGACATTTCTAGGAGAGACAGTATCAAGCAAGGTTCTTGTTCTTTTGACTACCACAGTCTTTCTGCCTCCCCTTCCACAGTGATCACTGAGTTCTGGGTTGTGCTGTAAATAGGCCGGTTAGGACTGGGCTCCACAACTGTGAAATCTGATGGACTGTGGTTTTCTGTAATGGTCTCCCTCTGTTGTAAAAGAAGTTTCCTTAATGAGGGGTGAGGACTACACTTATCTGTGGGCATAAAGATAAATATTTAGAATGTAGTTAGGGATTATGCTGGTTTAGTAAAGTAGTAGTTGTAGGTTCTCCTCCAAGATCTATGACTTCATTTGCCCTGGGTAGTTGGCTAGGTTTCCAGCACCGGGCCGATTTCCCTCTTGCTGAGAAGGGCCTTCAGTTCAATGAGAAAGCTGTTGATTACTGCCCAGGTGTGGATGCCACCACTGAACCCTGAGGGTTGTCATACTGTTGGTCATTGCTGTGGTTCACAGGTTTTATGTGTAGGACTGTTGGCTGCCTCTTTTAGTAGCTTCCGTTGCATCTTCTGGTGTTATGAAATCTATCATTTTTTTTTTGAGGGCTGAACACCACGGAGTATAGTGAGGCCCTTAACACTGTTCTAAACCTTTATAGGGATGGCCATGGAGGAGAAAAATTTGTGCTTTAGCAGACTCACAGGGTTAGAAGAATTAAAAAGAGTGACCGGGAGAGCCATTGGGAGGGGAGAGAAGAGTCAGTGGTGGGAAGGGGAAAGGAAGAGGATACTGGCAGAGGCACCAAAGAGGAGAGAATAGAAGAAAGATTTGGTAGTTAATCCCTTGTGAGGAACAGAAATGGCAGCAGTGCAGAAAGAAGGGCGCAGAGTTATTCCTAGGCACTTGGCACTGTGTGGACATGGTGTTGTGTGGACATGGGGTTGCAGAGAGCAAGGTGAATTCCTGGTATCTGCAGGCAGCCTGAGTCCTGGGGAGCAGTGAAACTGGTGATACACTCCATGGAAGCTGCATCCTTGCGTGGGGATGACATCATCTAGGATAAAAATTGAGATGGTACCAAGAAGACCTGTGTATTTCATTGGTCCTACATATTCCCGGATAAAACACTGCTGCACGGTGCGAGTGGTGTAAAGCTCCATGCACAGAATGATGTTGCTTGTTGTCATGAGCTAATAAATTAGTCAAAACACAATTCCCTGTCCTCAAGGAGCTCATAGCTCAGCAGCAGAAACCAAAGTCACATACACAAAGCAATTAAAGAGAAGTTGGAAAGAGTGTGTTACCAAATGTTAAATTGTGTGGAATAAACTCACTCATGCTTGAAGCATTCTGAAAACTAATCTCCATCCAGATTTAAATTGACATCATCATGGGGGAAGTGAGGCCCAAGACTCCTTAAAGGAAGGCCTGTAGAGAACTCAGTCTTGCCATGTGTCTGCCACCTGACTTGTGTGCAGCTGTCACAGAATGTCCTCAGTCTGTCTACTTGTTAACAGCTCTTGTCCCTCTTGAATGGTGTCCAGTCAGGTCTGCCGTTCTTTAGCTTTGTGTAGTAGAGATCAGATGGCTTTGTGGAAGACAGGTTAGGTGAAGGTGTTAGGGTCTGTCAGAACTTCAGCAACAATTCTTAGAAGTAGGCGTGGCTTCTGGGCCTGCATGTGAGAGCAGGTGCTCTTGGCTTAAGTCCTTGGCATCTCTTGCCTTATTCTGGCAAAACAACAGCAACGACGACAGCAACAAAAGCCTACAGAAACAAGACCGGTCATGTAAGCCCCATCTGTAGGACAGTGGTTTTGGAAATGTAAGAGAGAGGCCAGTTAGGAGAAATAGGATTCTGCAAAAATGGCCAATTGTGCTTGGACAAGCTGAACACGGTTGGCCTGCTGACTGCCTGATGGGCCTCCAGTGTGGGAAATCCCTTCTTGGCATGGGATTCTGAAACCAAGGGTCTCACCCTGCCTTTGGGAAACTTTTAGGTACTACTCAGGTCTCTAGTCCCAGTGAGTGACAGGGATGTCTCCTTGGCTACTTCTAGATGCAGTCTTTACCTGCATTTAGCATCATTTATTCATCCAGAAACAAGACAGACTGAAGGAATATTTGGCAGTTGGTTTAGAATTGAGTTACTTAGACTTCTTCTCTTAACACCATTTGTCCCAGAGAAATTTATGCAAACCTGTTTACACAGGCCTATAAATTAGGTTTGCAAACCAGATTTTTATCAATAGTGAATCACAAAGACATTTATTTTAAAACATCTCTTTGTCATTTATATAATCTTAACATTTATTAAAGACAGATGCAAATTTGTACACAGATGACATGGGTGTGCTTGCATGTTTTATAGATGAAGAATTAACTCTTGGCTAAATAGTTGATACTGTAGGACATGCAGCATCTTCAGTATTTCAAGATTGATTTATACTTTGCATTTATGGTCATCAGTGCTGAGAAGACTGATTTATATTAATTCAGAATACCAAATGTCTGAAGTTGTTGGAAATTCTACCTCAATCCCAAACCCAAGTTAACTCTAACTCAATAATTTTTTAAAAAAACGAAACTCAAGTCAGCAACTCAAAAAGCAGTTTAAAAAAATTAGACATCCTAACAAAATAGAACCCAAAGATATGATTTGATGGATGCTGAGGAGTGATGGTAGGAAAATATTGATTTTGTTTTCTGTAATTAAACCATCCTGGTCTTGTTAATACATTGTAGAACATGCTATATACAGTTTAAAAAAAACCCTGTTTAGAGCATTTGGTTGGCTTAAATCTGAGCTAAGGTGTTTTAGTTTGCTGGCCTTTCTTGGTATGACATGTGCAGAATGAAGTGTGCATATCGTGTGTGCAGAATGAAGTGTGCATATTGTGTGTGCAGAATGAAGTGTACATATTGTGTATGCAGAATGAGAGCAGCAAGGAAGCTGTGTGTCACAGGATGTTGAGCATTGGCAGAGATATTTTGGATTTATTGCATGTTGATTTTGCATTAATCCTTGGTCTTTCCATACTCAGAAACCTTTTGCTTTTGTTAATTTCTGTGTGAATGTGTGTGTGAAATGTGTGTGTGAATGTGTGTGTGTGTGTGCATGCATTTGTGCTTCTCTGTGTGTGACCACCACATGCATTTGTGTTATCACATACAGGGTAGTGTAATCCACTATTTAAGAAGCTGAAGTATAGAAGGATAAAGAAGTGAAAAGGGCATTCTGGGTAAGGAGATAGAGTGAGCAGAGGTATTGGCTGCTGTGGGCATGGTATTTGTGAATGATGCAGGCCAAGTCCGTGTTGTTGGGGAATTGAGGTATCAGCTGCTCAAAAGAATAAAGTTTGTTTTTAGCTATAGTGATGTATTTATTTATATCTTGTAGATATACTCATTTTAGGTGTACAATTACATTATTTTAGTAAATTTACAATGTCTGTGATCATCAAAGTCCCATCTCAGAACATTCCCATCAACCCACAAGAGAAAATTCTTACCCACTTGTGCCCATTTGCAGTCATTCCTCAGTCAACTCCCCAGGCCCAGGAAAAATGACTTTTCTGTTTGTTTCTTCTGACTCCATGTGTGTCTAGAATCATCGTATAATGCATGGCCTTTTGAGGCACATAGCATCCTTCACTTGATATCATGTTTTTGGGATTCACCCCTGTTTTTAATATGTATCAGTAATTTACTCTCTTTCTGTTGCAAACAATATTCCACTGTATGGAAACATTATATTTTGTTTAGTCATTTGCCACTTAGTGGATATTAACAAAGCTCTTCAGTCACATTAAAGAATTAAATTGAGAAATCCAAGAAGAGGGGTGGTTGTAGAGAGACTGATGTGTGGCAAAGTAGGAAATGCGCTTCACAGATAGGATTTATAATAATGGTTGGTGAGAAATTCTATCTCAGTGAATGGCTTTTCCCTCCATCATGGCTGTGCAAAGCTCCCTGAAGTAGATCCTGAGAAGGCTTGCTGATTGTGACTCTAAGAGGCACGGCTACCTCTGGAGGTAATCATGTCTTGCGTGACTAACTATGTACATATCTGAATTTATATGTGAAAATTTATCTGAGGAATGATCCTCCAAGTAAAATGGCCGAGTCAATGGCTTTAATTTTTGATTGGAATGGTACAAATTTGCCTTCCATCCAGCTATGTATCAGAATTCTTTTATAGAGATTAATTTTTAGTTTATGTGTATGAGTGTTTGCCCACATGTGTGTATGCACACCACATATGTGTCAGTGAACAAGGAAGCCAAAAGAGGGCATCAGATCCCCTGGAACCGGAATTTTGGATGGTTGTGAGCTGCCATGTTGGCTTTGGAATTTGAATCCTGGTTTTCTGAAGGGGAGTAAGGGCTCTTAACTGTTGAGCCATTTTTCCTGCCTGTGAATCATAATTCTTATCCCCAATATCCCTTTAAATATAATGGCCTCAAACTTTCATTCTTTAACTACCACAAAAAAGTCAAAACATAGCTTAGAGCATTTTGCAAAGCTGACCGACATGCCCCATCCTATCATATGACTCAGAGGTATATCTGCCTCTCAGTAATATGTTTGTTGATATTCTTTGCCTGTATGTCTATTTTATTACTGCTATATAAGCTTTCACTATGTTAGGAGAAATTAATGTGTTATTCATGGTACATTATAAATAGTTTTGAGGGTTTTCATCATCAGGTTTTCTCTCTCTACTTTCTCTTTGCTTACAATGCTTTCCATCATGCCCATTTAAAAAGTGAAAAAAATTGGTGAAGCCAATTTATCAAACTATGGCCTCTTGAGTTTTGTGTCATGATTAATGTAGAGAAATTGTCCCTGTGGTTTCTTTTGGTATTTCTATGATTTTGTTTTATGATTTTGATTTACTGGAAATGTATTCTGGAATAATGGATGGGGAATAGGTGAGCTAGTTTTTTTTTCCAGAGGGTTACTCAGTTATCCAAAATTTGGAAAAAAAATTTGATTTACCCTTTCCCACTGATTTGAGTTTAGGTAAACACTTTCAATGTTAAGAGAAACAACTGCATCAAATTAAAAATCAACAAACAAACAAAAACTATGTTATCTATTTTCACTTCCTGATGTCTTCTCAGTCACTTCCTTACCGAAACTTGGCACTTTATGTCTTCAATGTTTTGCCAGTCTGATTAGACAGTCATGGTACTTTGCTGCTGTTTAGTAGCAGCAGGAAAAAACACAGGGAGGGGCCTTAGAACTGGAGACTGGGAAGTGACCACTGAACAGAGAACCTTTGTAGATCTGCCCTTGGACAGTACTGGTTAATGGTACCAAAAATTAGTCCCGAAAACGGAAGTAAGTATCTCTTCAGTCAGACTATCCAAGGTACATAGAAACTTGGACTTTTTAAAGGAAAGCCACAGGGAAACCAGCATGAAAGATCCAAGATACTCAAAGATTGTGTGAAAAGATATTTATGGGGCACATGGACCCTGGGGTCTGGTCTATTCACTGTCAGTGAGAGTCTCCCCCCAACTATCTCTCCGTCTCCACAGGTCTTCTCGCCCTCCCATCCATCATCCTCCATAGCTGGATGGCAGTGATCGCCAATTGTTCCTCCCATGCACTTAGGCCTTGCTCCAGCCTAGTTTCTACTTTGAGATAGCTTCTAAACATTGAACTTTGGACATCTGTGTGCCTCCTCTCTAGAGCTCCTCTCTGTTTGCTGTACTCAGGTTGAAATCCAAAGTTCTCATCGTGCCCTGCCTCCCCTTGGTATTATTCCTCCCATGCCTGCTACCTCCAGGTTTGTAAGACTCTGTCCTGTGAGCACCATCCCTAAATGACACCAGCTTGCTTTTTCCCACCACAGGGCTTTTGCATTTGTGTGCCTCTAGGGACAGGTGCTCTGTCCACTTCTGCCCCTAGGATATACACACTTCTCCAAGACAACCCCTCCTCATCCACCCTATCCACTTGGAGACTTTTGGGAAACTTTCCTGCATATACATCCCCTTTCTTGGCATGCCATAATCTCCCATTAATTAACACGATTGTAATTATTTAGTTATCTTGATAAGTTTCTAGTTTCTGTTCCTGCCCCTCAATCCGAAGCTTTACACTGCCTTATCCCCAGTGGCTAATGGAATGCCTGGCATAAAGCTGGTGTCTAGAAAACATTTCCCCTGATGAATGAGTGAGGTTTTGCCATAAAGCAATGAGACGGATGCCGTGTATCATCAACAAATAACAATGTTTGTCCCTCCCTGCTGGGAATGCCAGCCCATCCTAGCCTGTCTCCGTGAACTGAAATCTTCTTTCGTTAAGGCCCTCCCTATCATAATTGCTGCTTATCCTGAAAGACATTTGTCTCTCCTCTAGCCCTGTCTTCTCTCTTCCTCCTCCCACCCCCACAGCACCAGCTGACAGGAGAAGAATGGAAGCCGGAGAGAAATTAATGCACGATGCTGTAGTTGTAGCCTCCTTTCCCCCCAAACCACGGGGAGCTATTTTCCTTCCTCTCCGTCTCTTTCTCCTCTTTCCCTTTGAATATCCAGCTCCATCCCCTCTAATTTGATTTGATCGCTCCCGGAGGAGGTGTCACAGAATCAATTAGATCTGTAGAGTTTTACAACTCGGGGTCACCCAGTATGATTCCTCATTTTACAGATGAGAAAACTGAGGCCCAGAGAGGTTAATGTCTGAAACGATTACCTCTGGTGGATCTTACAACGCTAATCAGCGTCGTTTTCCAAGATGAACGTGCTCAATATCCCAGATCTGCTGAGTGAAGTCCTCATTCTGTTTATCTCAGGACATTCAGTGTATCTCAGGCCTTGGCGCTCAGGTGAGCCTGGTAGGTAGGACTTCCTTTCCCGGCAAAGCTGCATTAGTGTTAGGTGGCCAGAAGCTCTAGCTGTGTCTAGACCTCTGCCTTGAATGGGGTCACATTCACCTGATGGGGCATCAACCAAAGGGCCCCAACATTTATGCTGAGACCCAGCTGGAATTATGGTTCATGAGACCTGCTGGGTTTAAACAATTCAAGAACACCAAAAGAAAGCTGCCCACCCTTTCTTCCAAAGTCATGTTGGGTCAGCAGGGAAAATGTCTCAAAATGGGAAGAGAGGCCTGAAAGCCATCTGAAATGTTGTCAGCAACTTCTCCCTCATCTATTTGCTTTCTGGTTTCCAAAACCCGGTCAAGCAGAACAAAAGTTTCACAAACACATTTAAATAGAACATAACACGGTCTTTAAGAAAGAAAAAAAATGGCTCCTCTACATCCAGAGATCAATAAGAAATTAAGCAAAGCCAAGGTGAGGTTTGACAGCGTGGATTTATACTCCACATGAGCTATGGAGTAGAGCGTTTGCTCAGCTGGTGGCCCTGCTACTGGGCATGGGAATAGACATATCCTCATGTGTGCATGATATCTATTCTGGTTCTGGGTCCAGCTGCTGAATATCTCTTATGTGCTGTGATACTTTAGGGACTCAGCAACCACTGGTGGGGCGGGATACTTCAATGTCAGTTCGTCTACATTCTTATGGATGGAGAAAGGGTAGAGCAAGTACCCGGATGCAGTATGCTACCTGGCCTGGGTAGTGTAAGCTGGAAGCTGGGAGGTTTTCCAGAGTTGCAGTTACTCCGGCAAAGACCAGAAAGGCATCCCAGGTTAAACATATAAAGATGGAGCTTGCAACATTAAAGTCTTGGTTTTATAAGTTGAGCAAGGAGAGGTGCTGGGGCTGGGGGGCGGGTAGAAGAGTGATTGCAAGGAGCCGGGGATGTAGTTCAGTTAGCAGAGTGCTGGCCTAGCATGCACAAAGCCCAGAGTTCAACCTCCAGTACTGCATAAACAGCTGTAGTGATAGCTGCCTGCAATACGTTTGGGGAGGGAACAGCAGAAGTAGCTACATAGCAAGTTCAAGATCAGCCTATGCTATGAACACGCAGAGAGAGAGAAAGAGAGAGAGAGAGAGAGAGAGAGAGAGAGAGAGAGAGAGAGAGAGAGAAGGGGTGCAAATCGAATGAAAGATGGGATGCTGGTTGCTTTATGAGAGAGCTCATGCTATATTTAGGCAGCAAATCAGGAGGGACCTTTAGTTTCCAAGGGTTTCTGGAAGGAACTCAACAGATACTCTGGCTAAAGCAGGAACTGGTACTCTTGAGGGCTGAGAGAGCCCGACAAACCTGGATATGTAGGTCAGCTCTCTAGATGTCCTTCTATTGTCCCCTCCACCCTTGACACTATGTGTCCTCCTTTGTAACACCAGGGATAAAGACTCCTTCAGTTATCATCTTCCTCCCATTGCCTGTTGCAGAAATTCCCCTCTAGAAGTTTTTAGGCTATTCAAAGTACCATCCCTCCTATACAACTTCTCTTATAGCATGTGCCATGGAGGAGTTACATGATGTCTTATTAGCCATGAATTGGAGATAACTGAACAATTGTGGGACTCTTGAAGACCGGGAAGTAAATGTGCTGTTCTCCACTCTTCCTCTGCTACATAAAGATTCTGAAATATGAGTTTGGTTTTCCAATATGAATCGCTGTCGCTCCTGGGCTAAGCAATGGTCCTTCCTCTCTAAGTACCGTCCTCCCACATTGCTGCTCCATCGTATCTCAGCTTGAAAATTTCACACAGGAGCTGAATTAACTTCATTAGGAGTATCTCTTAGCAGCCCCCATCGTTTTACAGTCTAGCTCTCTCAAATGAATTGCTCTTCCAAAAGAAACGGTTCTGAGATTCTAAGAGAAAAAAGTTTCTCTTCACGTGCTTTACAGAGGTTTATAAAGGAGTTTTGCCACAATAAAAATATTAAGTTCACAGGTGGGGATGTCCATTGTGGAATTCTCTTATAACTGGATCTCTAATTCATAAAGTAGAGGCTGTTGGCAGCGAAGAGTATGGTACCTGCTCTCAATGGTGGACAGTAAAGGATACACACAACATGAGATTTCCAAGTTTGATGAGGGAATGCTTTTGGTTCTTTGTTTGTTTTTGGTTTTGTTTTTCGAGACAGGGTTTCTGTGTTGCAGCTCTGATTGTCCTGGAACTCGCTCTGTAGACTGGGCTGGCCTCGAACTCATAGAGATTTGCCTGCCTCTGCCTCCCGAGAGCTGGGGAATAAGGTGTGCATCACCAGCGCCTGGCTGAGGGGATGCTTTCCGTAGTTAACTCTGTTGTATTTGGGGGTGGGTTGTAGAGCACTGTGACGCTGAATCTCAGGAGATCTTTAGAACACAGGCATGGCTGTATGAGCTCATTTGCTGGGTGGAGCAGTGGGACTGGTGGGCTTGTGAAGCCCTCCAGAGGTCCAGGGTTCTTCTCACTCTCGCTTTTCTGATTTTGCATGTGTGCGCCTGTGGCCTGCCGGGGACAGTGGGAAGAAGTCAGTGGCTATGATGAAAACCTGAACACCATCCGTACTTACCAAGTGTGCAACGTCTTTGAACCCAACCAGAACAACTGGCTGCTCACCACCTTTATCAACAGACGGGGCGCCCATCGCATCTACACGGAGATGCGCTTCACTGTGAGAGACTGCAGCAGCCTCCCAAATGTCCCAGGCTCCTGCAAGGAGACCTTCAACCTGTACTACTATGAGACTGACTCTGTCATCGCCACCAAGAAGTCAGCCTTCTGGTCTGAAGCCCCCTACCTCAAAGTTGACACCATTGCTGCAGATGAGAGCTTCTCCCAGGTGGATTTTGGGGGAAGGCTGATGAAGGTCAACACAGAAGTCAGGAGCTTTGGGCCTCTTACTCGGAATGGTTTTTACCTCGCTTTCCAGGATTATGGAGCCTGTATGTCTCTCCTTTCTGTCCGTGTTTTCTTCAAAAAGTGTCCCAGCATTGTGCAAAATTTCGCAGTGTTCCCCGAAACCATGACTGGAGCAGAGAGCACGTCTCTGGTGATTGCTCGGGGCACATGCATCCCCAATGCAGAGGAAGTGGATGTGCCCATAAAACTCTACTGCAACGGGGATGGGGAATGGATGGTGCCCATTGGACGCTGTACCTGTAAGCCTGGCTATGAGCCGGAGAACAGTGTGGTCTGCAAGGGTAAGTCTGCGGCTCCTTGAGTGTCCGTTTCCCTCCCTCCTGGGGAGGTCCAAGTTCATTACTTTCTTGCTTCTAGTTCAGGGTCATTCAGGAAAAGAAAGAGCCTAGTGGCTTATTATAAATCTCAGAAGAACCTCTGTCCCCAGGGCTATGCCTGATGGTTTTCCAGTTGTAGACCAACTATCTGTATGCACGTGTGAAGGAAGAGATGGGAAAAGTTCTGAACAGTAGAAAATTATTCAATAATTGTTTATTTATTTAGTTTGGGAACACACATTCTCTCTCTTTCTCTCTCTTTCACACACATGCACATACACACACAGAGAGAGAGAGACATACACATTACTCTAAGCATCTTTCATCAGCTTCAAGCTCTGGGGGGCCTGGGGTATTTGTGTTGTCATGGACAGTTCACTCAAGGGTAATTGAGAAGTGACTGAATTTGGAAAATATTTTAGTTCATTTCAGTCCAGCTCCCACAGTATTGAACTTGGTCCTGAAGCCATGTAGCTCATTAACTCAAAGCCCTCTGGCTTGACTGTCTTTCTCCAGGGGGCTCAGTGCCAGGCCCTGGAAGGAGATGAAGCTGCTGGTACAGGAATGGGGGAATGGGAATGTTCCATGTGTGGAGGTTCCTTTGCTTCTGAGCGGGGCAGACTGATGCAAACTTTGCAGATTAGAACTTTAAGGTATTACATGTTCACACTAGATCTCTGAACCCTATGTTTGCCTTTGTTCAATATATGACAATAAATATGCTAAACTGGCTCCACTTAGTCCCAGAGTGAATGGAAGGGTCTAGAGACTCTATCCTTTGTCTTGTCTACGTCATTGGAGCTGAATATGGGGTGATGCAGGGCTGGGAAGAGAAGGTGAGTCCTGTTATTAAACCTTGCTTATGACCTTCAGAAGTTTGGGTTGTTTTAAAAGGCCTGGAAATGATCATCTTGATTGTAACATGACTCAAGGGGTGCTCTCTCTCTTTTGCAGTTTGGGAGTGAAATTAGCTCCTTCCCCATCACAGGTCGTCCTCTGTTGCTGCTGGAGCTCCCGGCCAGCCCTAGTCTGTTTCCTTCTTCCTTCCCCAAACACCTGCCTGTGAAATGCATGGTAAAGGATTTTGAAAGAAAGACCGTCAGCACGCGATCCCATGGATTCAGCTAATTGCCTGGGCTGGGGCCTTCGCACAGCCTTTCTGGGGCCTGCTGGGAACACAGAGCTGCGCCTTTGTGCCTTTATTGGATTTCTTGGTTCTGGGGCCCATGATGGATGGCGTGGAAAAAGGGGAGAGAGCGCCAGATCCAGTGATGA
Organism: Ondatra zibethicus; assembly: GCA_004026605.1. NCBI lineage: Eukaryota > Metazoa > Chordata > Mammalia > Rodentia > Cricetidae > Ondatra > Ondatra zibethicus. The sequence continues at coordinate 66,195 of PVIU01004348.1, read as the reverse complement.
ATCAAGGCAGACAGTTTTAAGACCAGCCGGGTCTGGTCCCACAGAGCGCCTCTGTGTCCCACAGTTGGGGGTGGGGCGAGGGCACCCTCTTTGGCATTCTTCCGGGTCTGAGTGGGGACCAGGACACCAGGCTGTCTTAAAGGCACAGGTGCAGCAGCTCCTGGGCATGCTTGCAAACCATGCTGGGGTGCATTTCTCGGGCTTCAAAGGGATGCCACAGGGAAGTTGCTGGCGGGGGCCCTCTCATTTTTCTCATTATTTCCTGAGCAGAATGGCAGGGATGGGAGCAAGCATTGATTGGTTCTGATTTAATTGGGACTCTGGGAAACAGGCTTTCATTTCTTTGGACTAATTGGAACGTTACTCTTTTGGGGGACTCTGCTGTCCACACTGCTTGTCAGTCACCTCTCATGGTTGTCCTGGAAGGACCTGTGGGGACAAATATGTAAATGCAAGTTGTTTCTCTTCATTCTTCCATCTTGGCCCAAACCGCTCTTATGGGTTTGCGTGGATGTTGCTATCTCTGACTGTTGTGAACATGGCTGGACTTTACATGTAATCGCTTATTGTAAACTCACTGGAGGGTGGAGGAAAGTGGGGGGGCAGGGCATCCTTGCTACACAGGCAGGTACGTTCTGGTGGCAAGTCTGAGAATATAGAGTAACGAGTTGGATAGTAGCTTGGTTTCTTTGGCTCCACATCCTGGCTAAGCCCATTTTCCTTGGGGACCAGAAACCCTTCATCCCTGTCTCAGGAGCTGGACATTTGCATCCTCTCAGTTGTTCCCTATCAGAGCTTGGATGGCCAAACCAGATCCCTCTGTCGAGGATTCACAGAGCACTGCCTGGGAAATGAGGCGACCCCACCCCTGTGTAGATGGAGACTTTGGAAGACTCTTTGCACCCTTGGGATAGGCAGTATGTGTAGAGATCTGAGGTTGGTCCCCATGCCGTGTTTTCAAAAGGAGGCCTCCAGCTACATTATGTGAGCGTGCTGTGTTACCAGGTAGGCATTGGGATTAGGTCTAACAATTTTGGGGTGGCCACCTGATGATAACAGGATCAAGGAGAAGGTGAATGCCAGACTGCGGGTGAGAAGGAATAGAGGTCCAGCAGCTGCTTTGTCCTGACATGGCCTGGGAATTCTTCCTGCTTGAATCTCACTGTGGGGGAGCCTGATAGTGCTGTGGTTCTCACCATGTGCCAGTCCCCCACCCCCTGGGATGTTTGCATCTGAGACTTTGCATATATAGCATCTACAGAGTTGCTGTAGAAACAGTGTCCTTTCGGCTTTGTGGTTCCTTTTTCTTCTTTTTTTCTATTTTATGAGTGACTGTTCTAATGGGTAAGGAACCATGCATTCTCTTGCTTTCACTTTCCATCTGCTAAACCTGCATATCTGTCAAATTCATGGTGACCCTCACTGGGTTGTGCAGAGGCACCTGGAGACCAATTAGGCAGCCCAGGCTGCCAAGAGCAGTCCTGGCCTGGAGCGGTTCCTGTTGTGGAGAGAGAGAGAGGCTGTGTGGAGCGGACAATGAGGACAGCAGGCAGAGGCCCCTGGTAGAGCTTCCGTGTTAAGATGTGGCTCACACACTTCCTGGAGGGTTCTGTGGCTGAGGCCTCTGACTCATCCTTTCTGTAACACAGACACACAGGCTAGGCTCATCAGGCAGAAGTGCACGGGCATGTTGATCCTAGCACCAACTCTGACCTCATCAGGTGTCAGTCAATACGAAATTGTTAATTACTTGGGAGATGGCTCATCTATTTCAGCTTCGAGTCATGTGCTCATAGCTCAGGGGATTAACAAGAAAACACAGCTTTCTCTCTCTCTCTGTGCCACATTCCTCCAGCTAACGTGGGTGGTGAAGTGACTCTTTGTGTGGGCCCCAGGCAGCCTAGCTCTCCGTGTGCCAGGTAGGCCATGAGCTGGTGCTGGGGAAACCTTAAGATAAACTGCTAAGGTTAGCCTGAAGGGAAGATGGTGGGGCTATGGCTTGGTTAATGTTCCTGGGGCTGCGATAAAACACCATGACTAATTACGGTCCTTCCCTGGAGGGAAGTCAGGACAGGAACTCAAGCAGGGCAGAAATGTGGAGGCAGATGCTGAAGCAGAGGCCATGAAAGAACGCTGCTTATTAGCTTCCTCCCCATGGCTTGCTCAGCTTGCTTTCTTATAGAACCCAGGACCACCTGTTCATGGGTGGCACAGCTCTGAGGGAGCTGGGTCCTTCTACATCAATCGTTAATCAAGAAAATGCCCATACAGACTGGCCTGTAGGCCAATCTGATGGAATCGGTTCCTCCACTGAGATCCTGCCTTCTCAAAGGTGTTCAGGTTTGTGTGAAGTTGACAGAAACTAACTAGCACAGGGCTGGAATGGACACTCTTCCATGCCTACGAGGAGCAGGCTCCGTATTTTTCTGTCAAAGCGTTAGACTGTAACATACCTTCTGGGTGTCCATGGCTTCCAGATCAGCTAGCAGGTCCTAGCTGGGGGTTATGTTCTGCCCTTGAGTATTCTCCAAAGGGCTGACTTTGCAAATACTCCTTAAAGCTTCCAGAAGGATCTATTTCATGAGCATTCTGTCCAGCCATAGGGCATTAGGTAGAGGTGGTGGGCTATGGTACACAGTTCTGTCTATCATCCCTTTCCCCCACATTCCTGCCTGTCCCAGGTGCCTTGACCTCTGGCAGAAGGTAGTAATCTATGGTGCCCAGAGAAAGGCCTCTAACCTCAGTAGATGGGACTACAGGCCAGAGGCTAATTGGCTTGGTGCTGTAGCTGGTCAGGAACCCCAGAGGAGTTCTGAGTAGGGGAGAGAGGGGCAGGAAGTTGACTGCCCAGAAGTTACAGAAAAGAATAGCCATTTCTGCAGAGGGCCAGCACTAGCTACTTGTACCAGAACCCCCAAGAGTACTAGGAGTGGCACCACTCCCCGTGGCAGACAGGGCCACACTTTTAAAACTCCCATTTCCAGCTCGGGCTTGACATTAGTGCTGGAGTTGAACACACCTGGGGAACCTTGTAGCTTTTCCAGGGAATTCTCAAGTTCAGCCATCAGCAGTCCAGCCATGGATGCTCGCATGCTGTCAGGGCCTTTGAATGTCCTGGAGAACAGAAAAATTCTCTCTTCTGAATTGTTCCACGACTCTCCAGCTCCCTCCCTCCCCATAGACTCTGTGTGTTGGGGTTGGCAACCCTACCCGTGCAGGCTCTAACCCTGACATCTCCCAAAGGGTCTCCTTTCCTAGAATGGCTGCAGCTTTACCCCCACCACACATACCAAGAGGGGATCATTTTCTTTGGTAATTTTCTACCTACATGTAAATTCCTTCATGCCTGGAAACCCAAGTGACGCTCTGAACCTTTCAACAATTCCGACGCTTTTGTCAACTTGAACAGTTGAGATGAGCCACTTTGTAAGCCTAGGGGAGTTGAGATGAAAAATCCCAAAGATTTGAAGGTGAAGAAAAAATATGTCTAATTTAGCTCAAAAGAGGTTTCTAGGGCCTAGTCCCACCCCCCTTAGGGTTGGTGACCTCAGCTTTGGCCTCCTTGAGAGTTCCTGTTGAGGTTCTGCAGGAGAAAGGGGAGGCCCCGGGAAACAGTGTTCATGTGCTTATGTGTTCCCAGGAGTGTGCACATGAACCAGGCCACTGTGCTGGCAGCCACATACAAGGGCACTGAGGAGCACTACCACTCCCCTGGCTCACCAGCAGTCAGCTGGTGAAAGAAACTCCACAGCCCAGATGGCTTCCTCTCAAGCCCCAGGGAGACCAGATCTTCTCAGGGCCAAGGGAGGCCAAGGTCATTAACACTGCAGCCCTGTAAGATGAGTGTGGTAATCGGATTTCCCAATAGGCTACTTCATTTAGAAACCACCCGGGGCAGCCTCTGCTTCCTGCCGTGGCCCGGCCCAGTGCCCTCCAGAGAGGAGTCATATGTGATTGGCTGGGTGTAATAGCCTGTGACGCCATGAACAACAGTGAGTAGAGCTGGAAGGATGCCCCTTTGCTGCACAGCCACCAACATGTTGGGTTCTAAAGGCAGCGTAGGATGTAGGCGATGGGGTCCAAATCCCTTTAGGTTCTGTACTTCCCCTTCTGCCCCCAAAGAAGACCCACACCCCACTGCTGTTGACCAAACAGTCTTGACTATCTCAGGGCAGGCCCACAACCACTGAGCGATAACACCTTTCAGGCAGGAGAAGCTGTCTGGGAGGAAGTCTGCATTTTGCATTAAGCCTGGCCATCCGTGACTTAATAAATATGCATTATGATGTGAGTAGTGGAAATACCTCTGGGCTGGGAGTTCAGCAGGGGCCTGAAGGCAGCCATTGACTGCACTGTCATCTGCTCATGAAAACTTATGAGGTCTGAAACTGAGTGAGTGAGTGGCATGGGTGGGATTTGTCCATAGAGAGGACTAGCCAATTACTGTCAGTCCTGGGATTAGAACTCAGGTCCTGAGATACTACCGTCTGCCTCCGGTTCTGAGACTAGACTAGGCTGAAGTTAACCATCCTTAAAAATATGTTTTCAGGAATATTGAGCCTCTCAACTGACCTTGGTTTTGCTTGTAGTTCCTGGATGTCCTTACACAATTCTGCGCCGTGCATCTGCCCATCTTCTGTCGGGATTCAGCCTATCTTTCCAGAGAGCGTGAGAATGCTTTACAAAACATCTAAGTAGTGCACCAGTTCTGGAGGGTGACCCCAGCTTCCTGGTCTAAGGCTTTGTGTCAGAGAAAGGGGGAAAGAGAACATGGTGGGGTCCAGATGTGACTTTCTAATCTGCATTAAGGAGTCCTCAAGGGCTGTGTTCCACACTAAGCATCCCAGCCTGTGGGTGCTGCTAGAACAGAATGCTACAGATAGAATGATTGAGAATGGGGCTGACATCTACTTCCTACAGGTTTGGCGCTAAGGAAGTCTAAGCCTTTGGGCAGGTTCAGTTCTACAGTAAGGATTGCATCTTCTGGAGAGGAGGGCCACTGTGCCCTCCATGGCGGAGAGGTGGAGGAGCTGCCTTAGTGTGGTGAGGCCTTTTTAGCTAGTGCTTTAATCCCATTCAGGATAGGGGGCCTCATAATTTAACCACCTTTTAAGGGACCCACCTCTTAATACTGTTGCTTTGCAACACTTGGAGTTGGGAGGACCATTTTTCAAGTTTCTGTCCCGTTGCTCCCTGGTGCTGAGAAGTCCCTGTCTGTAGGTTCTGAGCACACACTTTATTGAGCAGAAGGGAAGTGAGTCACCGAGAAGAAGCCCACTCTGGATCCAAGCATGCCTGTGTCTTTGGGTTCTGGGCCCCCAGAGCTCAGTTAGTCTGTTTTGTTTTACTTCCTGTTGCCATTGACAACAGTGTTGGCAGAGCCCTGATGCTCCTGATGCTTCCTCAATGCAGCGGGATGGAGACAACTGAAAAGCCATAGTAGGGCTGTGGCAAAGGACACTGGCGAGCCACCCAGAGCAAGCCTTGCGTTGATGTCAGAACTTTGAAAGGAACATTGCGAGAAGTAACCTTCACCTTTCCCTAGAGACAGCTCTTGGCCTTCAGGTGACCTGTGTATAGTCTCCTTGCTGGCTAAACTAACAGCCAGGGTATCAGTTAGCTAATAAAAGCAGTTGAACCTTCATTTTATTTTAACAGCCGTGTGGTAATACAGGGCATACAGTTCCTTCTGAGATGCAATTTAATACAGAAGAATATGCCAGGGTTTGCTTTGGGTTCTGGAAGCCATCCAGGTGTCAGAGAACATTTTGCCTCTTAGGTATTTTTACCCAGCCTGCTGAAGGCTGTGTCCATTAACCTGTAAGTGGACTAGCCTTGTCTCAGCATGCAGGTCCGGGGAGGACAGGAGGAAATCAGGTCACCTGTAGGAGGTTCCACAGACCACCTCAGGAAGCTTCTTGGAATGGCATTCAGGACCCAGTGCAGTCCTGAGACTTTCGTTAGAAGGTGGACAGGAAGTCAGCCTTCTGGTCTCCGGTTGATCCTGATTTGTTGGGGTAGCTCACTGACCCAGGACTTCCAGCAGCAACATGTGCTCCTGGTCACAGCAGAGTCCTCTTCAGGTGTGTGTCTTATTTCTGTCATCTGCAGGCCTCCATGTTTCTGGCCTTCCTGTTCCTCATTGGAGTTTTGAAGTCAAGTAAGTTGGGTCATCTTCATGCCCATATTGTTTTCAGAAACCCATAGAGCACTGGTGGCCGCTGAACCTTCCATGCATATATTTTCATTATATTCTCAGATCTAGCAGGTTTAATTCCAAGTCTTTGTTGTACTCCTCTTGGAAAGAGCCTCCATAGCCAGAGGATGTTGGAGCCACAAGTGGCGTGTTCGTCTGGAGAACTATACAGAACAGAATCCTCTTGGCTAGATCACAACCCCCACCCATCCCATCTCATTTCCTCCAGGGATAGAACTCTCACAGTCCTCCAGGACAGCCTGGCTCATCTTTAAGTCTTTCTTTCTTGGGATAGAACTTTTATGCAGATCCCTATGTTGCCAATTTACCTGTTTTTAGGTATTAGAAAACACTCCAGATACGTACATTTCCTTTTAGGCTGAACCCACACAATCTTTCTTACTATTAAAGTTTAAATTTTCTCTTGCAGAAGATACCTGAGATTTGCTCACTCAGGATACAAATAAACCCTTGACCCACCCCGCTGGGGACTTGACAGGGACCCTGTACCTGGTCCCCAGCTTACTTCCTACTTCACAATGAAGGTTAAAAGTGGTTTTGCTGATTGTTGTTATTTCTCTGCATTTTATTTATTTATTTTGCTGGTTTTCCATTTATATGCATTTAGTTTTCTCCGTATCTCTTGCTATTCCTGAGCAATACTGGGATAGATACCCTTGTGTACTAATCTTTGAACTAATATGTGGGTACATCGGCAAGATAAATTCATTAATTAATTTATTCAGTGAATATTTATTAAGGGCTTTCTTTGTGCCAAGCACTTTTCTAGAAGCTAAGAATGCAGCAAATTCTCTGAAGTAAAATTGCTGAGTCAAAGCATATACATTTTTAATTTTGATAGATAGTCCCAAATTGTGTTCCCTCTAAAAGGCATATTCTACCAAAAACTTTTTTTGCACCCACCAGCAGTGTACAAGTTCTCCATACCTCTGCCAAGATAATAAAATATCAATCATTTTTATCATTGCCAATCTGGCAGGTGAAAAATGGCATCCCGTTCCAGTTTCAATCTGCATTTGTCTTGCTGTTGAACCTTGGGAAGTTCTGGAAGTTGCTGAGGCCCTGGCTTGCTAGAACGCAGCATGGAGTTGGATGTGCTTGAATGATACACAGTCTGGAGTCTGCTCTCTCTGGTCTCCATTGCATTCCTCTGTCCTGTCCCTCTTGCTCTGTATGGCCTCCTGCATGTGCTCTCTGCCTGTCTCTTACGTTCCCTGCATTTTACACATGCTTTGCACACACCCATTCACGCACTTCCCAGACAGTCAATGTCTGCAGAGGGGACGGGGAGGTGCAGGTGCCCAATGCTGGAAGGCTGTGTCGTTCTTGTGGTCTAGTTTCAGGAAGGCAGATACCCAGCCTGGTAGGAACACACCTTATTTTCCCCTTTCTTCCCCTCCTGCCTCTAAACTGGGTCTGGGATTCTCTACCCTTTTCTTCAGATCTTCTAGCTCTGACCCTCCTGGCTCAGCCACTCCATTCCCTTTACCATCTGACCTTACCTCAGGGTGCTTCCACTTCTGCTCACCTGTGACACACTCTTCTGAAATCAGCCTTTAGCCCTCACCTCCTCCAGGCTCCCTCCCATTTCACCAAGCCATCCTTTCTAGACCTGCCATCCCCTTCCCTTCCCTGGCAGCCTCACATCGGACTCACCTCCACCTCCGAGTGTGTTGTAGGCTTGGCGTTCCTCTTCCCACTGTGCCAAAGCCTGGTCCTGCTTCTGTCTCAGTCTGGGATGCTGCTCAGTGCTGCCTCGAGCATCTTTTGGTTTTTCGCCTCCAGCTCTCTCTGTGGTATCAGTTTCCCTCTGGACCATGGACTTTCCTGCCTCTGTTACTTGCCTCAGTCTCCCTCTTTCTCCCCTTGCCTTCCCCTCCTTTCTTCTCACTTTTATTGTTTCTCCCTCCCTTCCTCCCTCCTTTCTTTCTCAGCATATTTTTTAAAAAAGTAAATGTATTCATTGTTTTTTAATGTATTTTTGTTTTAAAGAAAATCAATAGATGAAAATAATAAATCAAATCTCCACATGGGGCCAGTAATACCCATATGACTCAGCAGGCAGGAACCCTCACTGAAGGACCTGAGTTCAGTCCTCTAGTCCAATTGTAGAAGGAGAGAAACAGACCCCAGGAACTTTTGTCCCCCAACCTTCACACATGAACTATGGCATACACACTCCGGCACTTGCGCTCTTTGAAAATAAGTAAAATAAAGGTTAATGCATTAATGGTGGATGTTTGAAAGGACATAGGAGGTGGTTATATGAAGTTTAGTATTGTCTTCCATTTCATTGCCAGATTCTGGTGGCTCTGACTTCAGCATGCTTTTCTGGGTTGTCTTGTGCTGAAATGCTACCATAGCACAACTGTGCCGTGGACCCAGTACAGTAAGTTAGGGACTTGGCCAAATTCTCTTTTAACTTTGTCTCTTAGATTCTCATTGCTGTGAGAGGCATGCAGTCTGTACCCTTAAGTTTCACCGAAGACCCCGAAACTCAGAGATGTTCAGTAGCTTTCCCAAGGTCACATATAGCACAGGACTCCAGGCACTGCTGTCTCATGGCTTGTTACTCCTCCTAGCTAGAGAAGAGCTGAGAGTCACTTCCGTTGGGTATGGGACGTGGCTTCAGATAGAAACCTCCACGGAGGCACCCAGAATTTAACCTGCACCTGGGCATTTTATGGGGAATGCTCTTTTCCTGTGGGCCAGACATGGACCAGGAGCAGGCACAGTCACTGCTCAGAGTCAACTACCTATGCCCTCCTCACAGATTCCTCCCCTCCTCTAAAGCTCTAACAGGCGATGGCCATGCTCCATGCCATCTGTCATGTGAAAACAAAACAAAATGCATCCCAAGCAAGATGTGTAAAGGGAGGGCACGAGCTGAAGAGGGGGAGGGTGCGCGAGCAGAAGAGGAGGCGGGGGGCCCTTCAGTGAGAGGTTGCCTAAGAAAGCATCCTAGCCTGAGCAGTAGGGACTCTGAAGAACCAGGCAGGCACTTTTGGAGCCGAAGATGGCAGAACCAGATGGAGACAGTTACCAGCGATGGCAGAGGCCTTGTCTGTCTGTTGTCCAATACGACGACACGTTGTACACAAACACGCAGAACAAACCCAACAGAACGACTGGAAAGCCCATCCGTTCTGAGATCCTTTTCCTAGAAACTGGTGATAACATACCCGCTTGACAGAGGACATAAGGTCAGTGCAACGTGTGTATTTCAAGTGGAAAATGACAATCTGCTCTCTGTGCGAGACGGGTGGAGTGGCTAGTGGAAGTTGTATGGAATATGCAAGAACTCTGCCAAATCATGAGCTTGGCAAAATTTGCCTGTTCTGGGAGCTAGGTGATTTGGGGGCTTACATTTGGCTTCCGGGTCTGTCACACACATGCCGACATTACTCCCAGTGTAGAGGCCCCTGTGACTTGGAGCACTTCTCTCCTGATTGGCTGTTTGCCTTGTCCCTCTCTGTCTTGAGCCAAATTTGTTTGCCCTGTTTTCTTTTCATTGCCTTCGTTTGTTCTGTTCTCTCGCCTTCTTTCTAGATTGATTCTAAAGAGAGAAAAGAGAGAGCTGCTTACTGGTAGAGTTTTAATAAACCAATTTCTGTCTCTGTTCCTTGTTTTAAGTGCCCCCCCCGACTGGAAACTGTTTAGCTTTGGATTTCCATTTACAAAATTAATTCTTTATATAGTAAAATATAGGAAATCAATGTCTATCATCGAAATCAATGGCAAATATTGCAAGAGTGATTTTGTCATCAAAATAATTAATATAGAACCATACATGTTCATAATAATATCATTAATTAAATTATTTTAACTTTGAAATCATCTCTGTAGAATTCCCTGGTGCTCTTTCTCATTTATTTTTCTGCCTCACATGTCATTTCTTTCAGTTTCTCTAACCCCATCTCTGATTTGCCTTCATTGATAGTAATTCTTTTAATCTCTCTCTTCTTCTTGCTTCTTTCAAATCTTTCATTCCAGCCACAAGAACCAGTAGCCCATCATGTAGGTTGTTGAATGTGACACACGTGGTTGATAGTCAATGGTCTATCTTGCAGGTTGATGGTACCCTTCTCCCATGGATGTCTGCGTACTAACCCAGCCTATCTGCTTGCCTAAGAGTTCTCTCTGATGAAAACAGTTATGTGGGAGTGTTTTTATCTTTGGTGACTGGCCTTCTCAGTTTTCTCCACTTTCTTTTCCCCATCAAGGTATGCTGATTTCTTCTGATCCTTTCTCTTTTTATCACAAGACAAGGTCTGCTGTATAGCCCAGGGTAACTAAACTTTTGACTCTCCTGCCTCAGCTTCCTGAGGACTGGGGTAACTGATAAGAGTGACCCCCTCCCGTCAGAATGCTCCTCCTTGCCCATCATAATCCATTCAGAGGCACTACTCCTGCCTCTGAATTGCTGGCCTGGAGGTGGCAGATTTGCCACACAGAGGGCTGATGGCAACTGTGCCCAGGCCAGGAACACTGACTTGGACATTCCTACACCCACATCCTCCTGGCCTGGGAGAGGGAGATGAAGGCGACTGTCTCCAAGTTTGTATTTCCCAGTGTCAGGTCTCCTCAAACCTTCTTTTCCATGTCTTCGTTCCTGCCTGTAACTGTAGGCTGGTCCCTCCTTCTGGGCCACAAAAGGCTCTATAGACAGACATTGTGTGCTGTTTGCCAACATGGGCGCCTGGGCACACAGAGGGGGCGAGGGAGAGGCCGTCTGCTCTCCTTTCCCCTTTCATTCTCTTGGTCTTTGAACACACATACAAAAATTAAAGAAAAGCAGTTGCTAATTAGAGCCAGAGAATGTGAGCCTGGAAGAGAGGCCAGTCCCCGTGCAAATCGGCCCGGTTCTTTAGAGCCAGTATAGAAAGGGGCAGAGAGAAGGCCCCGAAGGGACTGGGAAGGGATATTTTGACAAAATAAACAGCAAAGCTTCTTCAAAATGCCAAAGAGGGCTTTGTCTTACTTTCCCCTCCTGAGGTGGGAGAAAATCAGAACTGACACTTTTTGTGGCTCTCCCCTGCAGCCCCCACCTACCCCAGATCTCCTCGTCCTTTTGACTCCCACAGTCTCCCAGTTAACAAGAGTCTCCCATCAGTGGGCATTTCAGTTTATCTTTTTATTGAGAACCTTTGTTCTGGCTGCTGGAGAATGAGCAGTCAGAGCCTTGTCTTCCCAGGCAGAGCTGGCTGCACCCCCCCCCCCCCGAAGCAGCCAGGGCACCGGGAAGATTGCGCTTGGGAAATGGCTCTGGGAAAATCAAGATGTTCTTTCATACAGTCTCCCTGACTGGCCCCACCCACCTCGTCGTTGGCTCGAGGCGGGCCTCCCCATTTGTGCTGTGTCACCAAGTTTACCCAGAGCAATCGTGTTGGATGTCTGGCTAGTGTGTGACCTGGGAAGCAGCAGCCGGTATCAGGACAGCCTTGGCTCTCATTCATCTCCCAGCAAGCAGGACTGATGCTTGCTTTCCCAGCGCTCCAGCCAGCTGGGCTAGCTCTGCAGGCCTGGAGATGGCCAGAATGGCTAACTTTACAGAGCCCTCTCTCTATAGAAAGGACAGGGAAGTTGATCCCCTGGGACTAGGCCTCTATGAGATGCATTTTTTTTGTGTGTGTGTGAGAATAAAGTAAATGGAGGAGAAGGGGGCACATGTATCTAAAGATTTTATAGTAAGAGCCTTATGCATTGAAGAGGATGAAACAGACTGGAAAGGTGGTTCAGAGGGTAATGCTTTCTGCTATCAAAACTGATGAGCTGAATTTGATTCCCCAGGACCCACATGGTAGAAGGAAAGGACTGATTCCTGCAAGATGTCCTCTAACCTCTACGGCACACACATGATCTCTTCGCATACTCTTTTTTGTTTGTTTGTTTGTTTCCCTGTAGTTTTGGTGCCTGTCCTGAAACTAGCTCTTGTAGACCAGGCTGGCCTCGAACTCATAGAGACCCGCCTGCCTCTGCCTCCTGAGTGCTGGTATTAAAGGCATGCGCCACCACCGCCCAGTTCAGAGTGTATTCTTAAATGAAATAATTTTCTGATTTCTTGTGAAATGAAAATGGGATGATGGGAGCTTTACTACAATACAGATTGGACCCAGCTAGTCAGGAAGGCTGGAAATAGGATGTGGGAAGGGAAGAGAAAAATTGGCTCATTCCTTTCATGTGGGCCTTTAAGGCAGTGGCTACCACAGAGAAGAAGGAATCTATTTGGAAAATTGATTTAGATAGGAGAACTCATGGGGCACTGGCTTCTTTCTAATACACAAACATACCCCCTGGACCCTAGAGCATTATAGAAGACAGGGACATAGGTGCCTGTACCATGCAATGAACTGTGGGAAATCACTGCTGACAACAAAGCCACAGATGCCCAGGTGTTCCGAGCTCCGGTAGTAGCACATGGCAAGGACACATGCGTGTGTGCATGCATGGTGTGTATGCTTGTGAGTGCATATGTGCACACACTCATGCAGGGAGGGGCTTTGCTTGTTAACTGATGTTCCCTGAATGATCAGTAAATATTTGAAGAGCAAAGAGGGGATCCCTTAGGCCTCCTGGTTGCAGTGAGAGAAGGCGCAGTAACAGGGGGTGGAGTTCTGAGGCCAGCAACAGATATCAGATGTGAGTCTGGCCTCCTGTCTCACAAGCTCATCAGGCAAAACAGGTTTGTGGAAGCTAAATGCACCCCCAGCTCTTTTCTCGCCCACCCGCCCACCATATTGTTGGAGGCTAATAAGAACTTAAGCAATTAAACCATTTTCCCTTTCAGTCCTAAAAGTATTTGCTCCTTGAAATTTAAGCTTTATCCCTCTCTGGCTCTCATGCCTCTTGAAAGAAAGTGCTGTAATGCCCTGGGAAAATTATCTCCAATTCTAATCAACCCTCCATCCTGGGTGTTAGTGGGACTTGGAGATGAGGTTGTGGGCAGGGCAGAAGCAAGGCCAAGGGGGACAGCTGCTCAGGAGGCAAAGCCAGCTAGAAGGGAAGCTTTCAATGGGTCCAATAGTCCTTTGGTGCCAGGGAGAAGGCTTAACTTATCAGGGGTGAGGCCCAGGCAATCTGAGAAGCAAACTGAAAAGAGATAGGGAGAAAAGAGGGCCGATTAAGCAAACTGGAGTGGGGGGCTTAGCTGCTTCCTGTTCCTTGTTCTGTGGGAGGGGTCGGTGAGGGGGGCTTCTCTGCACTCCGATTCTTCCCTCACTTTGCACCTTACCTTTTTCATAGGTGACATCACTCTGCCCAAGGCATTTTCAGTAGCAGGTGGAGCAGATGCCTCCATCCACTCGCAGCCCCCCCCTCTGGAATTTCAGTAGAGGATCAGGGGCATTTGTCTGTTTGCATGGGTGGGGACGGGCCTGGCAGGCCACTAGCAGGGTGTTTGCACAGCAAACCCAGGGTTCTTAGGTTCACAGGGAGGGCAGGAGATGGAGCAGGAGTGCTACTGCCCGGTCTAGGAGGCCCCGGCTGGGGAGAAGTCAGCAGCCCTTCTCCCCATTGAGGAGAGCTTCTCTCAGTTCTCACCCAAAGACTGCTTTATAAATGTAACGCGTTCCCACGAACTGCCCTTTACTTGCCCACCTCCAAAGTGTCAATCAAGGCTCCTGCGCTGCTTCTCCCCATAAAAGTAAACCGCATCATAGCCCACGTCTGTCTTTTCTCCATGGTTCTATGGACCAAGTCAGCTAATTTTCTTTTTTGATGACTGTGTTTCAGTTCAGTGGGAGGAGCCGCGGAGACCCACAGAGATGAGGCATATTCAACTCTGTAACATTTCTTACATTATACATCTGTGGACTTCATTTATGAATGCTTGAAACAATACCATCCCCCCCCTCCACCAAAAAAGAAAGAAAGAAGGAAAGAAAAGAAATGCAAGCTAAGCTGTTATAATGTCTTCCTCTACTGGTTGCTAAAAAGTGTGACTTGCTTGAACAGAGGCCTTTTAAATACAAATCAGAAATAGGAGTTTGCAGTCTGAGCATGACCTTGCCCTGGTGTGGACCAGAACTAGTCAGGCATGCCTGTCCCTGAAGCAGAGCTCTGCCTGAGGGAAGCCTCCTCTCTCACCTACCGGGCCCTCCCTCTTCTCTCTCCTTCTCTTTTAGAGCATCCTTGCACTGCGCCAGCCCCATGTGCAGACTTCCTGGCTGAAAGAGAGGGTTTGCGCCTTTGGGTATCCCACTGAGACTCTGCATAAGGATTTTAAGAGATACTATCAAAATGAGGTCACAGAAATTACAGCATGCTTTAAAGGTTTGCATTCAGCCAATATATGCCTTTAACGTAACAATTCACAGTATTCTATATTATGTTACAAAAGGAGGCTTGGGGGACTTACTAAATGTTTTTGTTACCTAGGTAGATAATGAGACCTAGGGTAGTGTTGTCATTTCAGTCTGTGAGGGCATCCTCTTGGGTGTGACTCTGCTCTGCCGGCTTTCCTGGATGGGAGGGGATGAAATGCCCGTCCTTACACTGTGATCGCCTTGCGTGGCCTTTGAGTCTGACTGACGTTGGCCCTGGTGCACCTGCGCAGCACCGTGCTATTGACAAACAATCGATAAATCTCATGCTCATTGAGCTGAGTGTTGGCAGCCATTCTCTGCTTTGGGTTGGGCGAATATCCTTCTACCAGAGCCCCAGCCTCAGCAGTCCTGTAGTCTAAGAGGACATATGGGTGACCAGACACCAGAGGACTATTTTTTTTTCTTCCTCCCTTGCCTTCCTGGCAGTGAGAAGCAGGAGGGCCTTGATGGTAAAGGGAATAATCTAAAGTGGACTCTTGGATCATCCTGGGAAAGAAACTTCTTCCTAACAGGTGGGATGTGGCTCAGGGGCAGGGCTCTTGCCAAAGCCTTGGACTCAGTCCCCAGCACTTTCAAAGCGTTTTCAAAGGCTCTTTGCTTCTGTATGATTGAGGAGTCAACTAGGTTTGGCAGTGGGAGGACAAAGGAGCAGAAGCTTTCCTTGTCTGTATTCTGCTCTTTCAAAAAACTCATCTGAGCAGAATTAAAATGCCCAGGGGTGGCAGGGGCAGGATCAACTTGGGGTTTTCAAAGCGCCTGGATAGAAAAAAAATGTAGCGACTATTCAAACCTGGGGCTAACTGCAGCTCTAGGCTTGGAGGCCTTGGCTGGGACAGCACTTTATCACTTCAGAGAGACACTGAGAAGTCTGCTCTGACCTGCCATAACGAGGGGAACATGTCTTAGGGAGGGATGACCCAGAGGTCAGTGGAGCCAATGACTGCTGGAGGGGCAGCCTTCAGAGAGTGCTGTGTGGTGGTTTAGATCTGCTGCCGGTCCCAGGGATATATGTCATCTTGCTGCCAGTTGTAGTGGCCTCTAACTAAACCCTTGTCCATTTGTCTCCAGATTTATCTTTCCAAGTCCCAGAATAAGCCAATCACCCCCTATGAACAAATCTTTCCAAATTCCTCACTGCCTCTGTCTAAGATCAGGCACATTTTCAGACAAACATTCAAGAGTGTGCCTGTGTGCACATGCACGAATGCAAACACACACACAGACACACATACACACAGGAATACACATGCCTATCACAGGCACAAAGCCCAGTATGATTTAGAGTGTGAACTCAGGGTCCAGAGCCATCCCTTACTAGCTGCATGACCCCAGCAGGTTACATCCCCTATCTGTGCCTTGTTTTCTTTAACTATAAAATGCCGATAATAGTCATCCACTTCTCAGGATAGTGCTTTGTGCACTGCCGGTCCCCAGAGACTTTCCCCCATGCATCCCCAGCTCTGCTTGACAGTTTTTATGAAGACCATGCTACCTTTCCATCCCAAATCCCCTTCCCGCTCCTGCAGCAACAAGTCCAAATTTTAAATATCAACCCTTCAAGGCCTACCTTAGACATCGTTTATAAAGAGGTTTTAAGGGTGTGGAGACAGAAGGACCAGGAGTGCAAGGTCATTCCCTGCTCTGCAGAGATTTAGAAGTCAGGCTATGGACATGTGAAACTCTGTCATCCTCTTACCCCCAAGAATTTTGTTTTAAAAAATGACTTTTGATTTTTTTTTCAATACCAGCTGGACATAATAATTGAGTTTTCTGTTAGAGCTTGCCTCCTGGTATAGTGCCTTATCTGTCTTCCTGTGTCCTCTTTGTCCTTCTGTCCCCAAATTCCTAAGGCCAGGGGATGGCTTCTGAAGGGGAGTGGGCAGTCCCAAGGCTTCATTCTTGGATCCACTCAGCATGTCCTTCTCTCCTGGGAGGAGCCCTTCTCCAATGGTTGCCAGCCCTGTGCTCTGCACCTGGCCCCTTGGCCCTCCTGCCTCTTCCTCCTCCCTTCTCATCTCTTCCCCTGGCCACCACAGTTCTTGCGCTGCTTCTGTTTCCTCCCCTCTCTCCACCTCTTCCCTTTTGATTCTCCTTGTGTCTTTGACCTCCCCCACCTCTCTCTTAATGAGAACTTTCACACTTCATATTGATTGGGAGTTTTAAAAAAGCCAGCATTGATTTTTCTGGGGGACTTCTCATGATCTTATTTTTAAATGTAGGAAGAAAGCTGTTTCAAAAGCTGTTGACTTTGTTCTATTGAGTTAGGGAGTCGATGCTGGAAACTCTTTTCTGGAGACTTGGAGAGCCCAGGGACCTCAGATGCCACGTCTAGTGAGCTGGGGGTCAGGATAGTCCTCCATTTTGAGGTCCTGAGTCTGGTAGCAAAGCATCCTCGGCAGGAGGAGGGCTTGTCCTGCAGGCCTGAACTTGAGGACAGAGCTCATGAGAACATGTACAGAGAGTGATCGCAAGCTCCATAGGAGTGAGGAGAATGGCTGGGAATGGCACTTTCCAGCCCAATACCTGCTGTGTTTCTCTGGTCTGGGCTGACTGTTTTGTCTGTGTGATCTCATTTAATCGTCCCAATAACCCCAGGAGGCAGATCACTGTGGGTGAAGACTCTATAAAGTTAGTAAAGGACACTCTTCTTAAAAGGACTATTGGTAAGGAGAAAATGCCAGAAAAACCAAATTGGACAAAGTGAAGAAAAGACATTTTGCCTAGTGATAGATATACATGTGTGTCTGCATGCAGCCCACATTAAGTCTTCTGAGTCTGGGAATGCGCAAATTATCCAAAAGATCACGTGACTAGATGGGGCTATTGGAAGAAGGGGGGAAACAAGACGATGTACGGCAGAAAGTACTGATGTCATGGTGAGAGGTGACCTCTGTGGGCCAGGTGACTGTCAACAAGTCTGGTCTGCTCTGAAATCCCTACCCATGGGTACTACAGCCACAAACTGGAACCAGCTCCTTCTTTCTAGGAGTTCAAAGGTCCAGAGGGTCAGGCAGGGGAACAGCAACCACAGTGTTTCTCTGATCCTGGCTACTGGACAAGGGCAAAGGGGAGGAGCTAAGAGGTTCCCCAGGTCACTGGAGCCTGGCAGTCTGCAGTTTTGTGGAAGGTCAGCTCCTCTCCTGGCCCAATAAAGGTAGCTCTGGGCTGGGCCCATGCGTCAGAAAGGTGAAAGGCCGTCAAGCCTACCTGAGATGATAGGGAGCTTTGGTCAGCTTGCCAGCTGTTTGACATGCTCAGCCCTTTCTATGATGCCCGTCCAGAAGAGCAGTTCTGGGGGTGGGTGGAGGCAAGGCTTGTCACAACACCTGCCTGATTTTGTAGCCAGAGCCCACGAGCAACAAGATCCCAATGCAAATGGCAGCCGAGATAGAAGAAGCTCTTTTTACCATTTGCCTACACTCCCGGTAAGTCTTGTGGCTTTGACTCCCATGTGCCGCCTTCTCCCCAGAAACTTGTACCCAAAGGTCATTTATTTCTAGTGGAGATTTGTTTTAGCGAAATTCACAATATGACCATTTAAATTTGTCTGCTATGCAGACTGTGGTAAAGCAGGGACAAGGCTTCTGAAGCTTCCTCGTGAGGGCCCTGCTGCTGGGAGAGGGGTTGTCTTAGCTTCTGCATCTGCATCCCCACCTTTGTAGCTCATCAGAATGGAAGAGTAGAAGTCCTCGAAGATGCTAGCCCAGCTACAATTTACACTGGAGGAGGCCCTTGGGCAGAATTTCAGCTTGTGTTTCACACGTAATCAGCCCCGGTGGCTGTTGCTGAAGCAGCTCGTAGGCCGGGATGCTGCAGCAAAGGGTGCTTCAGAGAATCCCAGCTCTTCGCTTGGCTCTTCCTGCAAATGGTGGGTGCTAAGAAAGGACGGGCTTGTGTGGGAAACAGCTTCCTCCCTGGCGTGGACTCACATTCCGCAGGCCTGAGTGTTCCCTTCCTGGTCTCTTCAGCAGAGTTCTGAGTACCCATTCCCGCATTATCTCGTCTCTCTTGAACAGATAAGACCCAGAGCATCGCTTGAAGAGCATCCCTAGTGACAGAAAAAGAGGCTGCTTTTGTTCCTTCCCCTCCACTTATCTCCCCACATTCCTTCCATCCTGACAGCATTTTAGTCCTTTCTTTCCAGAGTCATGGTCCATCCTGGAGCCCCCAGTTTATTCCCAGAGGAGAAATGACTCTGGTTTGGGATTTCTTCAGTGTGTGGTACCTCTGGGCAGGTTCATCCTCTATGGTTTCCCTAGGTGTTTTCCTCTCTGCCTTCTTTCTCCCCTCACAATCTGAAGGATAAACTTTTCTCTTCCCCTACTATGCTGATTGTGCCCCCACCCCAGCTGTCTAGAGATCCACACATGAGGATAGAGGCTGGGGGCTGGTGAGAGACTCGCTCAGTTGGTGAAGTGTATGCCATGTTAGGACAAATGTGTGTGCTCAGTTCCCAGAACCCATGTGAAAAAACAAACAAGACATTCATGGTGGGTGAATATTTGTAATCCCAGCTCTGGGGAGGCATATCCCTAGCTTACTTGGTGAGTTCTTGGCCAATGAGAGACCCTCCCCAAAACAAGATAACAGATCTAAGGAACAGCAGAGATTGTCCCTTGGCCTCTATACATGTCCATGCGCACCTTTCCACATGAACACACACACACACACACACACACACACACACACACACACACACACACACGGCCAGAACCCACTGAACATTAGAAATCACCCCATGGCCCTGCCTCTACCTGTGAAGACCACTTTCACCCACAGCCTCTCTTGTCCCCTTTCCCTCATGTCCAGGGGATAGCATCCACACTGAAGGCACCTGGCATTTTCCAACAAGGCCCCGGCCTCTGGCGGGATCACCTCACGGAGAGAGGCAGCCACTATTTGTGGAGCTTCAGAACTGGAAGTGATAGTGGTTACAAGGCTTCCTTTAGAGAAGCTGCCCCTCCTCCCAATCCATCAACGTGACAAGTCTGTCACTTCCATTGTGGAAGAACCCTGGAGCCTTCACCCTCTCTCCATTGCTCACTCTAGAACAGCCTTCACCCTCTCTCCATTGCTCACTCTAGAACATTGTGGTGAGGCTGTCTCTGGTCTCATTGGCTCCTGTCCTGGTCCCAGGATGCTTTGCACCACTGTTCCAGGGGTGCCCCACCCAAGCAATCTGGCCCTGTCTATCAGTGTGAGAGTCTTCTTGGGGGCTCCTGTCACACTCATGATCATGTCTGAACACCTACCTTATTGCTACACAGTACTAAAGGAATCTCAGAACCGAGTCTGGCTTCTCATACCTCCATGCCTCATAGGTACCAACTCCTGTTTTTCCTCCAACTTTTCCTTCAACGGGTACCACCTCAGGTCTACCATGTCAGAATGGCGTTAGATAGCTCCTGGGCCAGGTAATGTTCGAGGTATTACCAAACACAAAAAACAGATGTGTTAAATGAAGGAGGGAGAAAAGGATCAAGGTGGGAGATTCCAAGTAAGGAGCAAAGAGGCCACCCTGCTGCTCTCTGGCCTCAGAAGAGTAAAATAGAACCTGTTCTCCTCTGTGTCCTCTTCCACAGCATCCTCACAGAGGGTGGCTTTGTGGCTTTGGTCGCTGTGTCTAGAAGCCAGTGATTGCTTCCCCATGATATGTGGGGAAAATAAATTTAAAAAATCATTATCTCGGAGTATTTTTCTTTGAGGAAAGATATATCCTCAACTTATATTTAGAATGGTATATGATGTCTTCTACCCTGTGATTTGACTGACAGGAGAAGTATATTTAAGCTATTTTTAACCTAGAAATCTTAAGGAGAAATCTAGTGATTAGATCTTTTGGAAGCTATTGTGTGCAATTTTATAACTTTGGTAAAAGAGTGTGTTTAAAAAGAGAAAAGAAAAAGAAAGCCAACCAGATTGATATATTTCAGGTCTTGCAACTTTAGACTTTTGTTCCACTTTGTCTTCAGAAAGTGGTAACTGTATGTGTATTGCGTGCATGTGTGCATATGTGTGTGTGTGTGTGTGTGTGTGTGTGTGCCACTTCATTCTTCATAAATAGCTCATGTTCTTCATGAAAGCATTAGAAGGGGCTGTTCTCACTGTACTGACAGTACCAATGAGCGTTTGTACAGGGCTTAGCAAGCCATACATTTCCATTTTCCCCACAAAAATCATTTGAAGGAATTCTTGCTGTGGAGATTTGTGTCCTTGCTCTTTGGAAGGAAAAATGGAAACATGTAGAGTGACCTACACAAGACCCTCCAGCGACCAGGTGGCAGTTGAGCCTTCACTTATTCATTGACCTCTTGAGGCCCCAGGAAGAGTGGTTTGTGTTACTGCCATGTTGCCCTGCTGCAGACCTTACCTGTAGGGCTGGACTTTGGTTGCCTGCAGCATGGCATGCACAGGAACAGCCTTGGTGGCTGCAGAAGACAGCAGCCACCTTTCTTATGCACAAGTTTCTCTGCATCAGGATACTGGAAAAGAGTAACCAGGCATTGTTTCTGCTTCCTTGACTGAGACTTTAGTTGTGAGCTTAAACCATCTTCTAGATGTTTCTTATATGGGATGATCAGATAGCAATACTTAGCAGAACCAATGGGCTATAATCCTTACCTCAGTCCAGGTGGCTTGGGTTTCTCTATAATTTCCTGGCACCTGAATTCTTTTGTGGCATGCCAGGGTTCCACAAGAGAATGTTCTAGTGACAAAGGCAGAAGTTTATATGACTTTTATGGCTTGTATGGTTTGAGGATTCTTGTCTGATACTTATAAGCCATAACACTGTAGGATCATATAACATGATCCTAAAAAACTGAGTGTCCCTAGAGGATGAGGCAGTGGGCCTGTTTCCTGGGGATTCAACTCCCTTTCTTCTTAAGTTCTAAGAGTTCCCCTCTGTGAAGGCTACACCAGGAAGATGAGCACAGCACAGTGCATCAGCCTGTAGGTCTTCCTCCTTGCACCATGCTATTGCTGATATCAGCCTGTAGGTCTTCCTCCTTGCACCATGCTTTTGCCGACATGCTGGGTCTCCTGAAACATATGTGGGCAGTGGCTTCCTGCTTGACCAACAAGTGACTCCACTAACTGACCTTTCCTAATTCATTTCCCACATAGTACTTCTATCACCACAACTCCAGCCCCTGCTAGATTTTTTTATTAGTTTTTTAAAAGCTATCGTACTTGTATTAGTCAGAATAGGTGAGGATTTGCTGCAGTAATAAACATTCTTCCAAATTGTTAGTGCCTTAAAACAGTACTTTTGTTTCCCCCCTTATCTTGTGACTTCAGAGTCAGTTCCCTGATGTTGCTGGTCCTCAGGCAGAGGGAGAGGGAGCTCCTGGTGGGTGTTGCATTTGCAATTACAGGTACTTGTTTTAAGTGATACACATTTCTGTTATATCTGTATCAGTCAATCTTTGGTGTCTGAGACAAAACCCTCAAGGTAGGCTAAAAGAGGGAAAAGTTTGTTCTAGTTCACAGTTTCAAAGTATCAGTCCATGACTGGTTGGTCACAGTGTTCTGGGGCTTGTAGGAGTGTATCACAGGGAGGGTAGATAGTGGAACAAAGATGCTTATCTCATCTGTGGCCAGGAAGCAAGAACAGAGAGGGGGCAGGACCAAGATTTTAATATCCCCTTTGAGGGCATGCCCTTAACAATCTGTCTTCAATTAAGTCCCACCTCTTAAAGGTTCTACCACCTCCCTACAGTGTCACAATGTGGGGACCAAGGTTGTGCCCTGTAGGGGACATTTAAAGGCCCAAACTGTAGGAGATGAAGCCATGACTTGACTGGTAAAGTGTTTGCCTTGCAAGTATGAAAAGATAAATTTCATCCCTAGGACCTGCTTTCTAAGATCAAAGGAGAGGCACGGTGCATTCCCAGCACTGGGGAAGCAGGTTCCTGGTGTTCACAGGCTAGGCACCCTACAGAGTTCCAGGCCAGTGAACTGACCTTGCCTCAAAGCAATGCTGTATGATGCTGGAGGAATGGTACTGGCTGCCATCCTCCGACTTCTACAATCATATACTCGTGCACTTGCATGTATATAAACACAGCCACACACAAATAAACAACTACCTAATTAAATAAATAAATAAAATCCAAGCCATGACCATTTCTCACTGGCTAGAAATGTATGGCCACATTAATCTGTGCTTCAGCTGGATCAGTGTCACTGGCCTCACTTGATTTTTTTCTCCTGTCTCCACAGTTTCCTTCATGCACGCATGCCACCATACCACCCTCCCCCGCTGAGTGTTCAGTGAGCATCTGCCCTGTAGCCAGATGTTGTTTTTTTAGTGTCAAGAATGATGGCTATGCAGAAGCTTTTGGGAGGACACGTTGCTACTAGAGCTGTTCAGACTCTAGTCAATGTTTTTTGGTGTTTTTTTTTTGTCAGGCTTTAGACCCATCAGGAAGACAGACAGTGTTCATGACTTTGTCAATAATATATCAATGATGGTTCTATGTAATAATAACTATCATTCAATTATTATTATCCTTATGACAAGCTAGACACTTGGCTAAGAATGGTAGAGTGTGTGTTGCTACTCATGACTGAGTCGGTTTAGTCTTACCAGGGGTCAAGTTACTTATCCAAGGTCACACAGCTACCAGGCAACTGAGCGAAAGTTGAAATCTGGGTGGAGTCTATCTTCATTCCTTAAAGGCACTGTGGTGTTGTATTTAGCCCAGGCTGGCCTCAAACTCCTGATCCTCCTGCCCCTACTTCCTGGGTGCTGGGATTACAGGTGTGAGCCACCAGGCCCAGCAATTTCCCTTCATCCCATAGACCCTGGAACAATAAACAGACCAAGATGATTTCGCTGTAGTACACCAGGTGCTTAGCAAGTAGGGGCAACATAGAGAATTCTCCACGTATCATTCTTTTTAATGAATGAAGGGGAGGGATAGAAAAGGAGGGAGGAACATGAAGAGGAAAGAAAGGCCGGAAGAGAATGAAGGGGGCAGTGTCTGCTACCTTGGAAGTATCACAGCTTGCTGGTGTGGTTCCTAGGAGGAGGCAGGTAAGCTCACCTCCTAAGTAGGGTGTCTGCAGAGCCCGGGATTGCTCTAACCACTCTCGGGTCCTTCCTCCGTCTCGCAGTGTGTGCCTCACCAGGTCTCATTACCGCTGAAGAGGCTCTTCAGTCTACCACATTGGAAGCAACTACAATTAAACACGCAGATGGATTCTTCCTCACTCGGCTGCTGAGAAGGCAATATTTTTGAAAACCATGACAACTCAGTATCACAGCTCAAAGGAGCTGGAGGAAGGAAGGAAGGCCCACAAAGGAGGAGCTGGGGAGAATTCTTAAAGGTCACTCTCTGATTTTGTGTGTGACTTTCCAAAGCGATGTTTGAGATTAAAAAATAAACTGTGAATATAACAATTACGGCGAGCCCCTGTCCTGTGCTGCTGAATGATAGTTTACAACAGGATTAACAACAGGCAACCAGGCCTGAAAGCAGGGGCCTTTTCTGCAGCCTGGCCTTGCATGCCGAGGGCCAATTTGCTTTCTGCTATTGCTCAGTCTTTATCAAAAGGACAATCTGCAATCTTGTGCTGTTCTTATCTGTGCTGGAGCCTCAGAAGTTGCCCTATATATTGACATAAAGCTTACTGTAACCTGGAGTTTTATAATGCGGCGTCTCAGTTTTAACAAAGAGCTCCCCTACTGCCTCAGTAGCTTCAGTCTGTAACCTTGGGAGTCAGTTGGTTTTGTTCTGGGTTCGCTGCCTCGTCAGTACTTACGTATATGTTCCCTGTGTGCGTGTGTGAATGCATGTGCACATGCCATGTGGTCCCTGGTGACTCCTGGGTTGGCAACTTTGGTCCTGGAGATCATATGTAAGTACCTAATTGCATTTGCTATTTAGTAATTAACCACTTGCAGGTGCAACTGGTTGTGAGCACAGTTCTGAGTGTGTGACTAATTGCAGGTGTAAAATAGTCACCTCTTCAGTTCCCTTTATGGCTTGGTGGGGCTCAATGCTAATTCTCCTGCACCATCTGCAGTTAGACTCATGGCTGCCCAGAGTGTTCTCAGGAGAGCAAGCATGAGGTGGGGGGCAGAGATCCACTCTTTCAGAGCAAAGGGAGAACCGGAGGGGAAGGAGAGCAGGGCTTTGTTCCAGAGAGTTTGCAGGAAGCCAGGAGCTTAGCTGGGGAGGTTCTTCCCCACCATGCTGCCACTCAAGACAGAGAACTAGCTGGGTCTGAGATGCGCAACCTCCTACCAGGGCCTGACATCTCACGGGAAGTCTCTGATGGGACCCTTTCTTGCTGAAAATCTGCAATAGGCCCATGCACTAGGACTTCTTCAGTAGTGACTCCCAAAATCTCATAGACAAAGCTGCTTGACGAAAGCATGGACAAGTATTCAGGAAGCTTCGATTCCCTCTGCAGTATTGTCATCACGTGGGTGACACAGCCACACCCATGTGAATTCTATTCCTTTGATTTCAGCAGAGTATCTGCAAAGTGTATGTTGGGTGTGTGTGTGGGGGGGTACACCCTCCCCACCTCTCTCACTTGGTTTCCCTGAGGACTAGGTAGATGTGACTTCTGTTGGGGATTTGTCTGGAGAAGGTCAAACAAATGCCATGTCCTACAAGTCAGCAGAGTGACTCTTGGGTGACTGTAGAGAGTGTCTTCTCATACACTCAGCACAGAAATTACCAAGGAAATGCAAAGGTATTTCCTTGCTTCCCCCACCTGAGCCTTTCCCTATGATAGTGTCAGGTAAAGGCCTGGGAGCACCCTGGAGTGACCCTCTTCTGCATGTGGATAGCCTTCTAGGTCCCCAGAGGTGATCTCTCTTCTAGTCTGGTTCTCTTTTCCTCCTATGAAGCCACCACATCCAGGTAAACCGTGTGAACAGTGGCCCTAACAGGAGCTTTCTGGGAGCCTTATCCACAGCTGTGCTGTAATGGGATGGGCCGCAGGGAAGGGAGGACTAGAGGGAGGATAGGATCCAAAGGCAGAATGAAGGCCAGTTGTATATGGTTTGGACAACGTATGGTGATGAGCAGGCAATGAAGTAGAATATCATACGTTCCATGAAGCCTGTTCAGAAGAGCCAAGGAACTTCTAAGTCCCAGAGATGGAAGGGACCTCACTCACCCACAGTGCTCAGAGCTCTCGGCTTTCAGTGGGCCATGCTAGCCACATTGAAGATGAGTGTAGATCCAAGCATGTACCTCTAGGAGCTGGAAGATGGGGGAGAAGTGGGGTGGGGAGAAAAACTTGACAAGAGACAGCTTCATGAACTTCATGCACTGAGTGGGAGGGGCGGGCACAAGGGAAAAGGGCCGCAGTTGGCCACAGAGGAAATGAACTTGGGGCCTTGGAGGCGAAGAGAGTGGTGATGTAGTAGAGCTAGGTTAAGTTACACTTGGCCTCATGGTTAGCGCTAGTGTGTGGCATTCGTGTGAGCCTAGGTGTCCTCAACAGGGAAGTGTCGATGGGCAGAAGTTGAGTCAATGGAAGTCACCACACTAGTAGAACATTTTTGGTCAATCCAGTCTTATTACAATATTGAACTTGGCTTCCTTGGTTTTAACTCTTGAGCTCCTTCTCTGGGCCCCATCTTACAATATTTGACTTGTCTCCTCGGCCCTTGGTCTGTTTCTTGATTTTTTTTCTTTTTGGTTAGCGTCAAGGTGAGCTGGCCTTTATGCTTCATTTCACCATAGATTCCTTGTGGAGAGAAAGAGGCTGTTTCTGTATCTGTTCCATCTCTGGCCTCTCACGCCTCAGATCTCTCATCTAGAATCCCATTCCATGGGCTGTAGCAAGGACAGATAGGAGTACAAGCTCTCATGCATCAGCTGAGAAAGAGCGAAGCCTCGCTAAGTATTTACTTGAGTGACTCGTATTTTTATCATTGATTAAGTTTTTGAAACGGTCTTTCAATATGGCCCAGGCTGGTCTAGAACCTACCCTAACCTCCACAGTACTGTGATTACATGTCTGATTTTTCTTGTTTTTTCCTAATTTCTAGTTTGCTGAAGTACGTTTCTCCCACAAGCACCTGTTTCCTGCACAGGTTGGCTTGCTCAGTGCTGGGTGTGACCTGTAGTGCTAGTCTACAAGGACACCATAATGCTCAGATGAAGGCCATGTGAGCCTGACCCACTGGCTCGTTCATGGAAGTGAGTGGCTTCGAGGTCTTCTAGGAAGTCCCTGCTTGGGAGTCACACAGGATCCCAGCCCGGCACAAATCATGTTTGAGAATGGCCGTCAGACACACATGCAAATGCTAACCATTAAGGGATGAAATACATGAGGTCTGCATGTCATCCATTGTCTTAAGGTATAAATTCAGGGTTAACACGGCAGGTCAGGGTGTGATAATTCACCGCCATTTCATCCGTCTTATTCTCCAGTCACAAGGAGAGACTGTCCTCCAGACTCTTAGAGAATCTGAGTGCTAGCAGGGTCTCTCAAGAGTATCTCATGAAACCATTCTTTTGACTTGGGAAGCATAAGAGTATATTCAGTAAATTTGCCCACAGTGGACCAGTTCTGTGTTTTATCTTTGAGATGGTGTCTAAGTCATCCCTGTCCAATGGAATGAAGCCCAAATGAGGCTGCCTTAATTGCCCATCCTCTCAAGCAAGCATGTGACAGTGAGCACCCCAGTACTGTGGAGGAGAAGTTTCCTGATGTTAGTCTGAGGGCAGATTATGTTCAACAACAGCCAGTGCTTTTGGAGATATCAGTGGAGGGCCAATAGAAAACTCAAATTTTCCAAATCCTTTTAGAATTCAGTTCAGCCCAAAGGCTCCAGGCTTTTAGATTCAAATTGGTCCCTATACCACTGTGGTATTGTAAGTTTCCACTTAAGAATAGTAACACACATGCACATGTGCACATGCATACGCACGCACACATTCATGCATGGACACACACAAGAGATCTACTTTCTATCATGGATGCACCATTTCTTAAAGGAAGATCAGTTTAGCATGCACGTGTTCATGTGCACACACACAACACACACACAAATAAAACAGTCTAATCTCAGAGTGCAAACATTTCAGAATGCAAGCCTCATGAGAATCTTTGAGAGTTTAATTGCTCTGAAGATCCTATTGCATTACCTTTAACTCCTGTGTGCACATGGCCTTTTCACCTCAGTAGATCTATTTGTGGACCTGACCTTAGGGTGAAGGGCCTTCCTGTCCTTCTCTAGAATCATTGAGATGCTTATTCCTGCACTCATGCACGAGATACTCACTACTCTCTAGTGCTAGCTTGTCTGAACTGGGTGAGTGTGGCAATAGCAGTAAGCACAACTGATAACATTTATTGGACATGCAATAAACAGACACTGTCTTAAGGACACTATATGCATTAATTTATCTAATCGTGACAGATGTCGTGGGCTGACTTATGTTTCCACAAAAGTCCTTTGTTGAGGTTCTAATCCCCAATGTGATGCTATTTGGAGATAGGGTCTTGAAGGAGATAAAGATTAAATTAGGTCAAATGAGTCAGACCCTCAGCCAATGGGTTGATGTCTTCTTACAAAGGGACACCAGAGCTTGCACTCTGACATTACATAGACAAAAGATGTTGTGAAGTTAGAGCAAGAAGATGGCACCTAGAAGCCATGAGAGTAGCCTCCCCAGAAACCAGTCCCACTGTTACCTTGATCTAGGATTATAGCTTCCATCGCCAGGAGAGAATAAGCTTCTGTTGGTTTAACTGCGTATGTACGGCATTTTGTTAAAGCAGCCCCTGCAAGCTAATATAACTTAATAGAGTATGTAGCTTCATCAGCTCTGTTTTGCCAGGAGGACCTTGAATCACAGAGTTATAACTAGTTTGTCTAAGGTCGGATAGAAATTGCAGAACTTAGCTGTGTTCCATAGTCTTAGTTAGTGCTCCTCAACACTAAGAGGAAAGGGATATCTAAGACCTTCAGTTAAAACCAGTAGCTCCATTTCTCTGTACATGGCTGTGTCTTGTGAGATTCCTACCAGCTCACTGGTGCAATAGGATGGACAGTGAATATAGTGTGATGGATAGATTGCTGGGCATGGGCCATAAGGGAGCTGGAGTGATGCAAATGAAATCAGCTGAACAAATTAATGCATGGTATTGGCTTGGGCATCACTATTTTCATCATCATCTGTCGTCATGGTACACTCTAACTTATTTTTTCAAAGACGAGCACTCAGGCTAATCAAATGAGTAAATATGGGCAGGACTAATCTTTGTTCTGCTCTATAAATTGTGTCTTGAAGTGTTAACCACTCTAATAAGAGCATTCGCAGTAAATGATGTGCCATTAGATTGAAGGAGGGCCACCAGTACCAGAAGATACCCATTCTTTTCCCTCCCTGTTGATTATAGCTGGATAACCATGGTGATACATGATGCAAGTCTGTGGGTACCATATCAATGTGGCTTTTACTTCTGTCACTCTCACTGATTTGTGATACAGTACTCCTTCCCAGCCAGATTTTTTTTTTTTTTTTAGTGAAATTCTGGTATCCTTGGATTTATTTCTGCATGCTTGGGGAATTTCTGTTTCAAGACATTCAGGTTTGGAGTCACTGCTTTGGGGGAATGATTTGGAAACAGAGAAACTGATGGGTAGTAGGAGCAAGAAAAAGGTGTGGAAGGCAGATGTGTCATAAGCAGACTCGGTGGAAGACCGGGAGTGCCTTCCTGTGCCTGTGCCTATTGTAGAAAGGGGACTGAGGTATATGGTCTGCCACCCAAGTCCAAAAGCAGGCTCTGTTGTGTTTTAATGGGGCTGAGGACTTAGACACCCACATGCCTCTTCTAAGATAGCTTAACAATCCTAGCAAGGCATCAAGGCTCCAGATGGTGATGTGTCCCTGGCACGATGCATGGTGGAAGGAAGTAGAGAGGCATAGTTTAGTGTGGGTGATGTCAGAAGAGCTATGAAGATTTGATTGGCAGATAAGGTGACTTGTCTGGCCATTGACTGCACCAGAGAAAAATTATAAGTGCCTACTGAACTCATTGAGAGGGAGATTCTGAAGACATGCTAGCAAAGAGAAACGAGCTGGTGGAAATCACTAACATGGACATCCTAATTATAATATTAACATAGTAAAACACTACTGATGCTCTTCATATGTGCCATTCCTATTTTAGAATAAAAACTTTTGTTTTTATTGAAGTTAGACACTTTCATCAACATTTCAGAAGTGGAAATATGTGTGTATATAATGTGTGTAAAATGTAAAAGTTTAAAAAAGATACAAGAGAATGTAGAAATTTGCCAGTGTTGAATTTAAGTCAACATCAATTTAGATATCTATCTATAACCTATCAGTATTATAGTTAGAAAAATAGAAAGTCATAACTAACTTTAGAATATGATAGCTTTATGTGTATGTTTGTGTATGTGCGTGTATGTTTGGTTCATGTGTACACATGTTTGTGTGTATACTCACAATGTGATGATTTTTTTTTTATTTTGCAATGGTGTCACCCAGGGAGCCCAGATTAGCCTCAAACTTATAATCCTTCTGTCTTCTTGAGTCTGCTGCCTAAATGCTGGAAATTCAAGTGTGCACCTTTATAATACCCTACTTTAAGAAAGTTCTAAAAATATTGAGACTGTTATTTTGTAATAGCTTTCACCCTTCCCTCTTTCCCTCCCTCCTTTTCTCCCTTCTTCTCTTTCTCTGCCTCCCCAAGGTCTCTCTAAATACCTCAAGCAGGTTTTGAACTTCAGCTCTTCCTTCTTCCATCTCTGGAGAGCTGGGGTGACATGCCTGTATCATCATGCTTTGCCTAAGCTTCATATTTAATAATACCAATTAAATTCTAACTAGAAAAGTTGAGAACCCTTGTGTACTTCTATTTCTTTGCTTCCCCTTCCTAGACCTTGATAATTTAAAGAAATATGTGTGTGCATGTGTGTATTTATAGTTTCCACCAACTTTGATGTGTTTATTTTTATTTCTAAGATTTAAATAATGTGATTACTTCCTGTTGCTTTACCAAACATTCTCTTTAGGAGATTCATTAGTTTGACTTTCTCTTAGTTGAATAAATTTCATCCTTTAATAATCCCCCTAACTTCCATGTATATTAAAATAAACAATAAACAATCCAACAACCCCAAACACTTGGTTACCTGAGGGCCTACAGCATTCACAGGAGGACCTGCCTCGGAATTTGGCTAAAGGGAGACCCAAGGCTAGCCTGTGTGTTTCCAAAAAGGTGACTCTTACCCTCTTTGCTGGCTGAATAATTCGTCATAATGAAGGTTCGACTGTTGACCAGGCTTTGCCTTGGACCCTGACTCTTCCTTCTTTCTTTTTCTCTTCATTTCTCTTCCTTCCTCCCTCCCTCCCTTTCTTTTTCTTTCTTTTGGGTGTATGCTTGTGGAGATCAGAGACTGACATAGACATTGGGCATCCTCAATTGCTCTCCACCTTATTTTTTGAAACAGGGTAACCCCTCCTCCGCCAATCTGGATATCCTGAAGGTTCCTCTTGTCTTTTCCTCACCAGAGCTGTGATTACAGGAACACACTCACGCCTGGCTTTCTTCATGGGTGCTGGGGATGTGACTCACACTTGTGTGGAAGTCCCTTTACCAGATGAGTCTCTCCAACCCCTCTCCTCTGAGCTTGCTCTGGCTGGGGCTCTCTAGGGACCACAGTTGGCTCCACACATTATTTCCTTTGCTGGTGACTCACTTTTCACCTATTTCTTCTGTGTCAATAATTCAGTTCTATAGTCATTTCTACCTTATTAGTTTTATAATATTGCCATTTTGATCTATAATTTGTTTCCTTAACTCTGAAATCTCTCTTTTAAATTTTATTCTGTTGTTTTATTGTCTAGTTTTTGAGCTTTTGTATTATTGAATTCTGAAAATAAGTCCTTATGGATAATTTTTTTCTATTTGGGGTGCTATATTTTCTTCTAGCCTACGGTCATTTTCTGTCTCTTTCGTGCTACATTTTCATATTTCTCCCTTGCTTTTATGTACCCGATAATTAGCTGACCTCATTGCCCTGTCATTTTTCCCCACTGTGCACACTTAACAAGGCTAGTACTGTGCAGACTCCTGTGGGCTCTGCTGTGGAGCAGGTCCGTTCTCTTTAACTCTCCACCCACGTTACCCAGGGCCCAAGTATCTTCACACCTCAGCCACAGTTCGATTACCCAGGCGCACAACTTTCTCTACTTGGGAAGGGGATCCAGGAGGCTAAGCCAGTGTGC
Source organism: Ondatra zibethicus (assembly GCA_004026605.1). NCBI lineage: Eukaryota > Metazoa > Chordata > Mammalia > Rodentia > Cricetidae > Ondatra > Ondatra zibethicus. Next base: position 34,414 of record PVIU01004348.1, on the reverse strand, counting down.
ACAGTCTTTGATGCTAATGGGTTTCTTCCCTCTCTCCCCACCTCTCTCTCTGTCTCTCTCTCTCTCTGTCTCTCTCTGTCTCTCTCTGTCTCTCTCTCTCTCTCTCTCTCTCTCTCTCTCTCTCTCTCTCTCTCGGAGGTTTTAAAATGTTCCCTCCCAGAGCTGGCCTTTCTACAGTTTGAGATGGGTTGGGGTGAATCCTTTGTATTTGAATGGTTTTCCTACTGCTAGCTGGAGACCTACAGTTTATACTTTTGCAACCTGCAGATGAGAGGGTCCTCATGGAGCTCCTAGGATCCCGACTCACCTGTTCTGCTCATGGCCCTTAGATCTGAACAGTATCCACCCCCCAGCCTCTTCCTCCTGTTGGGCTGCCCTGCTGCCCACCTACTTTGTGCTCCTTGCCTGCCTCACCCCTTCCTTCAACTTGAGGCCTTTCTAGTATTGATCTCCCTGCCCAGGTCCTTCTTCCTCCCCTCCTCCCAGTCCTTCCCTAAGACAGATCTCAGCTCAAATGCCAAGTCCTCAGGGAGCATCTCTGACCTCTCTGACCCCAGCAGCAGACCCTGTATTGTTATTTGCTGTGCCCTGCTCTGCTCCACACAGGGATCCTTCTCTCCTACTTTTCAGGACCTCCCGAGGGGAGTGGCTAAGCTAACAAGCCCTCCATTTCCAGGGTTGCCTGCTTCAGTGATTCTCATTCTCTCTCTCTCTCTCTCTCTCTCTCTCTGACTCAACCTCCATCTTTTATAGCTGCATTTTTAGAAACTTTAATCTCAGTCCACCTGTGGGGACAAACTGGCTTTCTGATTTTACGTTTCTAAAGGTCACTCTGTAAATGAGTTCAATGTTGAAATCTAACAAGTAGCATAGGACCATAGAAGTGATGCTATATGGTCCCCAGGGGACATTGTTCAAATGTGGGAGGAGGGTGCTCAGGGCTGCTGTGGGTGAAGGTGAGGCCGAAATCTGTTTGTAGGGCCTGCCTCTTCCAGGATGTCACTTATCAAGCTGTCTACTGTGGAAACATGTAGTTGTTCTAGCTCTCTGTGGGCAAAGAGTGGATGAGTTTCCAGACAGTGTTGCTAAGCCTCCAGCCAGTGTGGGGAAAGAACGTTTGTGTGTGCTCTTAGTTCATAAGAAAACAGGTTAAAACAAGACATGATTCCATAGCTATCCAGAGAGTAACTTATACATGCCAGGGGCTGCCCTGAGCATCCAAACATCACAAAATGATCCCTGTACAGTGGAAGGATATGTGTCAGGGCTTTGCACTCAGGTTCCCTGGGGCTGCTGCTGTGACAGCAGCTTCCTTAGGGAAACTGAGTCAGAGTGTGGTTCAGAAGGACAAGCACAGTGACATAAGCATTAGGGACAAAACTCAGATCTCTGTTTTAAAATATGTTCCCCAGGAATGCTTTAATGTCTTCATGACCCAGTCTACTCTGGGTCTGCCACGGTGGTCCCCGGGCCTGTGATAAAGGAATGCACTTCTAGCTCTTTCTACATTTCCAGCTGTGCTTAGAGCTAACTGGTAGACTCCACACTCCTTCCTATGGTCCTAGGTGATCTTGAATGGGAGAGCTATCTGATAGGGTTGTCTGTCTCCATGCAAGAGTGATGTCCTGCCAGACTGAAGAGGTCCTCCCCCCCCCCATCCCCTTCTGCTGCTGCAGCACAGACTCAGCTCTGGAAGCCTTCGGCCTTATCCAGATGCTGCCTGGGCTAGTGAGGTCTAGGGAAACAGATCTCTGGTGCCTTGGAGGAGACAGCTAAATCGGCAGACAGCATGCTAATGGGGGCTGCGGACTGCACAGGTACCTGTATGTTATAAACGCCTGGCCTGGGAGAGCCTCCTAAGTCATGCAGAGGACAACTTTATGGTCCAAAAAGTAAAGAACTGGAACCAGATCAGCTTGTGACAGGGAGCAATTGATCGGAGATGGGCGAGGGTTTGGTCCAGGAGCTCAGAACTCCATAAACCATCGCAGCTCTGTGTCCAAGGACTGGTTCCCACCGAAGCCCAGGAAATGTAAGGGTTTGGGAGCTGTGCAGCCTTGGCCTAGAGTACAGTGGAGTAGGACTTCCTGTGCCTCCCCAGCCCTCACTACTCTCCCTGCAGCTTTTGAGGTCTTTCCTTGCAGGGTGGTTTTGGTGACTCACCTAACCTGTTACCCAGCAGAGTTGCCTGATTTCCTTAGCACCATGCTCAGGGCTTGGGGGATCCTAGGTTGGGTTAATGTCACACACATACCTCACTCATTTTCTTACTCTAGGGCTCCACTGTGTTAAAGTCCTGGGATTTTAGGATGCAATGTCATTCTGGCTTCTTGGTAAGCTCTTGATTCCTATCGCCTCGAAGCCTCTTCCTGGTTGGAGTAGGAAGGCTAGCCTTTTATCCCGTTATCCTGAGGGCTGTGCTGCAGTGTTTCTTGTCCAATAGAAGAGTGAATAAATAAATAAATGATGAGATAAATAAATGACACTGTCGGGGGTGGGGAGCGGGGGGAAGACAGGCCTTCCCACTGTATTGCTTCTCACCCCTTCTGAGCTTGATGCCTCTGGGGCTCCAGAACCTCCCATCTCAGGGTCTCAGATTGCACCCCTTATCTCCTGTCCTTATGCACCTGTTCCTCAAGTAGGAAGCCCTACTCAATCCCTGGAGGGGCAAGTACTGACCATATGTTCTCCGTCCTCAAATGTGCAGACAGCTGTATCTCAGCATTTCCCTTGGTGCCCATTTGCTGTATTTCTATGTCCTCTTGCATTTTAAAACTTCATTTTGAGGTTAAGTATAGTCTTCTGAAGCTGCTGGAGAGACGGCTCAGTGGTTAGGAATGTATACTGTTCTTCCGGAGGACACAGACTCTGTCCCCAGAACCCACATAGAGCAGCTCACAACTGCCCCCAGCTCCAGACCCTGCACAGACTCTGCCACACTTATTTGCATAATTAAAATAAAACAAAATATTTTTTAAAAGAAATAATACAGACTCATGCATTCTTCATCTGATTTGTATCAGTGGTAACATCTTGCATAATCTAGCCAAATGAATGACACTGATATAATAGATTGATTGTCATCAGATATCAGCTTTTGGTGTGTGTGTGTGTGTGTGTGTGTGTGTGTGTGTGTGTGTCGGTGCATATGTGCATGCATGGTGTATATGTGCATGCATGGTGTATATGTGTGTCTGTACACCTGGCTTTTTCTTTTTTTTTTTAAAATGTGGATTCTGGGAATGAAACTCAGGTCTTCACTCTTGTTCAATGAGTTCTTTATAGACTAAAGCATCCCCCGCCCCAGCCCTGGATTCTGTCAGCTGTGTGGAACTGAATGACTACCACAGACCAGAACTTCAAGCATCCCCAGTGATGCTTTTTATATAGCCATGCCAAATTCTACTCTTCTTTCTCCTCTCTAGCTCAGGAACCAATTTGTTGCCCATCTTTAGAAGTGTGTCATTTCAAGGTACTATGTGAATGGAATCATATAGAACATAGCTTTTAGGAACTGACTTTTTTTTTGTTTTAGTCAGTATTGTTCCCTAGTGAAATACCTAAAGGAATGGGTATATGCTGTATGTATTAATAGTTTATTCCTTTTTATTGCTGAGTAATATTCCACTCTATGGATGTACTAAAGTTTGTTTAACCATCCATCCGCATTTTAAGGACCTTTGACTTATTTATAGTTTGGGAGGGGGAGTTATAAAGTACTGTGGATATTCATGTACACATTTTGTATGAATAAGTTTTCACGTTTGGTATATAACCAATAAGCATGGGGAAGATTCCCAACATCATTAGTCATTAGGAAAATGCAGACTAAGAGCAAAGAAAGGGATCGGTATCCATTGTTGAGGACGGGTGAAATAAAAGAGAGTGATGGGAGGTGCTGGTTAGGGATGGAGAGAAACTGAGTGCTGGGAGGACTGAAAGACAGCAGGGCAGCCCCCCTGTGACAGGGAATCTCAGTGGCTCACACAGCTAACCTGCTTATCCTATGACTCATCAATTGTACTATTGGGCATTTGGATTATAATTTAAGAGTTCAACCATGGGCCAGGGAAATGACTCAGTGGGTAAAGGTCCTTGCCATCAAGCTAGACAACCTGAGTGAGATCCCCGGGACAGTATGGACAGAAAGAACTGACTTATAAGAGTTGTTAACACATGAACACATGCACTCACAGAGACACTTAGACACACACACACACATCACAGATAAGTGAGTTTATACCTTGGTTGACATGAGAGTCTCTTTATATAAACAGTACCATATATATGCTTTGTTCTTTTCTGAGAAACCTGCTGCCTCTCTCCCACCCGTCGCTGATTGGCACCAACCAGTCATGTAGACCATTTCAATTTGTATGCATTGTTATAAACCATACCTAGTGAGGTGCTCCTGTATTTTTAATAATTTAGTGGATGATCTCCTCAAGATAAATTCAAGAGGCTTGATTTGGGGAATAAAGTTTCCTCCATTTTCAAGCTTTTGATAAAAAATGATGACGCCATTCAGAAGTGGTGGGTTGATGTCTTGTATCCCAGACATTCACGAGAGTGGTAGGTTATTGTCCCCCAGTGTTTGCAACTTCAGTCACTGTAATTTTTCTGATTATTTATTAGTCTAATAGTTGGAAATGCTAAATCACTTTTATTCATTTATAATGCTGTAAATACATCATTATGTGTGTTTGCGTATTCATGTCCTTGGATGTGCATCTGTGTGGAGGGCAGAGGTCAATGTCAGGTGTTCTTCCTTAGGTGTTGTCTACTTTGGTTTTTGAGAGAGGGTCTGTCATTGATCAGGAACTTACTGGTTTGTCTAAACTGGCTGGGTTGCAAGCTCCAGGGATCCACCAGTCTCTGCCTCCCCAGCAATGATATTTCAAGAGTGTGTTTGTTATGAAATATTAATTAAAGATGTGTTACACTCTTTTATGTAGAATATTTGTTTAATGGTGTAAATATGTGTTGCATTCTTTTATGTTGCATTTGTTTAACTCTGTAAAGCTGGGTTACTTTGCCTGCCTGAATCACCCAATTGTTGTAATAAACAGCTGAATGGTCAAAGTCTAGGTGGAAGAGGGATAGGCAGGGCTGCCAGACTGAGAGAATAAATAGAAGAAGAGGGAGGAGTGAGAGACGGAGAAGAAGAGAGGACACCAGAGGCCAATTACCCATCCAAGCAACCAGCCATAGAGTAAGAGGGAAAGAAAGGTATGTAGAATAGAGAAAGGTAAAAGCCAAGAAGCAAAAGGTAGATGAGATAGTTTAAGAAAAGCTGGCTAGAAACAAGCCAAGATAAGGCTAGGCCCAGGCATTTATTTAGTAAGAATAAGTCTCCATGTAATTATTAGGGAGCTGGGTGGTGAGCCCCAAAGAGCAAAGAGTAAAGAGTAGTAAACAACCCAACTACCTGTGCCATCACTCCTAACTTTTAAAAACAGATTCTGAGACTTGAACTCAGGTCCTGTACTTGCAGAACACGTAACCTGTCTCCCAAATTCCCCAGTCACTGTTACCTAAAAATACTTTATTATTTTATTATGTATGTGGGTGTGTGCATGTGACGTAGTGGTGGGGGAGGTATGTGTTCCCATTGTGAACTGTGGAGGTCCGTGGATAACTTATAGGAATCTGTTCTTTTACTGGGTCCCAGGGATAAACTCGGGTCCTCAGCCTTGTTAGCAAGTACTTGCAACCAGTGAGCCGTCTCACCTCCCCAAAACTTAGGAAAGCTGGACTAAAAAAGTTTTCATGAGTTTCTTCTATTGTGAATGCCTGTCTGTATTTGTTATATTCTTATATGTGCATTATTTACATGTGTTGCTATTGATTTCAATGTTTTCTAGTTTGAAGCATGTATATTAACATTTAACATTGCTGTGTATTGTAATCTTCGGGTTTATTTCAATTTGTGTGCTTTTTACCACAGGTCCTTCCCTTTAAGATTCTTTACTTTCTAAAGCTACATAAATCCTTTGTCGGTGTCTGTCATCCATATCACAAGTCTTTCCCAGCCGGGTCTTCATTTGGACAGTTAGTGCAGAATAAGGCTTATGCTTGCTTTCCAGGAGCTAAGTTGTGTCTCTACCTCCTTCCTGAGCAGAGTTCTCTCTTGCCCTCCCAGGGAAGGTCCTGTCTTCAGTACTGGCATTGCTTCATCAATGCTCAGCTGACTGAGACATGTGAAGTCTACCTTTCCTCACTTTCAAACAGTCTCCCTCTCTCTCTCTCTCCCTCCTTCCCTCCCCCTCTCTCCCTCTCTCTCTCTCCCTTTTCCCCATTTCTAACATTATCATTCTTATTTCCCAGTGTACGCCTTGTCTTGGGTCTCCTCTGCCTGACTGCCTGGTGAGTCCATCTGTCTGCACACTGAGTCTCCATCTTCAGCTCAGTAGTGTTTTATTACATTCTGTCTTCCATATCTCTTCTGCATTGTTTGTGGCAGATATTTTAGGGACTCTCATTATCTCCGTGTGGCTTGCCACCCTCTAGTTTCCAGATCTCCCACCTTCTGCCTCATAGCCTCCATGTTTGCTTTTTGCATTGCTGACTTGCTGTTCTGAACTTCGGGTCAGTTCTTTCCTGCCAGTGAAGCGGCTTTGTTCCTGCGTTTACTGACTTTCCTTGCAACCCATCCATTTTCAATCTGTCTTCTCTCTCATCTCAGCCTTTTGAGCTCCCTTTCTTCTTACTCTTTTGCTTCTCTGACTCGGAGGCCATGATGTTTTGATAGACTTCCAAACTAGTAAACAGCTTTTTGGTTTTTCCCCCCTCAATTCTACAGTATCTCACTTTTAGACATGACCCCATTCCTGTTATAGATGGCATCTTCCCCTTTGCTCTGAGCAGGGTAGGCTTTGCTGAGATTCACTGAGGTGAGAAGCTTGCCCTAGGACTCTATTTCTGCCCACTCCTATGGCACTTTAATTCCTTCACTGTTTTCTTTTTTCTTTCTTTCTTTCTTTTTTTTTTTTTGCCATCCGTGGAGATGGATGTGTTCAGGTGCCAGGCCAATTTCTCATATCTGGATGTTTTTTCACTGATGTATCTATGTTTTGCTCAGGTCACGCATCCCTCTGACCTACAGCATCTGCTTCTTGTGAGGTGTGAAAAATGTAGCACCTGGCGTGAGCCACCTCCTTGGTGCTGCTCTCTTTATTCCCACAGTGACGGACCCTGGAGACTAAAGGCTCTCAGAATGCACCACTCCCCTCCCCATCATGTGGTATCTGTGAAAGGCAGGTGAGGATAAGGGTGACTTGGATGCTTTCTGAACTCACCACATGGCCAAGTTCCCCTTTAGTAGGAGCCCCCAGGTCTCTGGGGACAGAGACACGATGGCAGTGCATGGACATTTGTTGACCTTTTGTCTTCCCTTCAGTCAGTTTCTGTTGTTGGCGTAGAATAATAGGGGTGCATGCATCTTACCACCTTGCTAGGTTTGCTTAACTCATCTCTGATGTGACAGTCTTCCAACCCCACCCTGTCAATGGGTGACTTGTCAGTGTTGGCTTAAAGGGAGATGGTTGTAAAGGCTTAACATTTTTCCTGCATCTTATTTTTGCTTTTGAAAAATTATGAGCACTTTGGGTCTTGTGATTCTTATTTTGGACCCAAATTTTCTCCATATATTATTGTATTAAATCCTGCATCTGTCTCTCTCCTTCCCCATTTATCTTTGAGCTTTTGGAAGGAACTGATATTAACCATTGCACCAATAGCGTCTAACACACTACCATATGTTATTGTCAAGGGGGGGTAGAAAAGAGGGAGGGAGGGAAGAGAGAGAGAGAACACCTCTTGGGCTCTGAGGGACAGGGCAAAAACAGAAGGAGGAATGTGAGCCAGTGAGGGAGAAAAAGGGTAGGAGACCAGAGCAGAAAGTTTGAGGCAGAGAGAGCTGGTGAATGCTGTAGACAGATAGAGCTCTGGATGCAGTAGGCAGATAGAGCTCTGGATGCAGTAGGCAGATAGAGCCATGGATGAAGTAGGCAGAGCCAGTGGATGCTGTAGGCAGATAGAGCTGTGGATGAAGTAGGCAGATAGAGCTGTGGATGCGGTAGGCAGATAGAGCCATGGATGAAGCAGGCAGATAGAGCCATGGATGAAGTAGGCAGATAGAGCCATGGATGAAGTAGGCAGATAGAGCCGGTGGATGTGGTAGGCAGATAGAGCTGTGGATGCGGTAGGCAGATAGAGCCATGGATGAAGCAGGCAGATAGAGCCATGGATGAAGTAGGCAGATAGAGCCGGTGGATGTGGTAGGCAGATAGAGCTGTGGATGCAGCAGGCAGATAGAGCTGTGGATGAAGTAGGCAGATAGAGTCATGGATGAAGTAGGCAGATAGAGCTGGTAGATGAAGTAGGCTGGCCCCACAAGGTGAGATCTGGATGAGAAGGTGAAGAGCCAACTGAATCTGATCCCAGAGTCATCTCTGGTGACCTTTTGCTTTAGATGCACAGTTGAGAAAATCCCCTCTTGAGTTAGCAGGCTGAACAGGATGAAGAAGGGCAAATAGGGAGGTGAGGATTCAAGAAGGAAGGGAGAGAGGTGGATGGGCATCAGTCAGATGCTGGAGAGAAAGCAATGTGTTGGGTGGGGAGAGGAAGCAGAATGCTAGCGGTGGGAAGCTGCTTGAAGATAGTATCTAGAGATGTTGAGAAGTGTTAGTCTCTGGGCCTGGGGCTTAGTTGAAGTGGAGGACCCAGATGAGGTGAGAGAATGGCAAAAGACGGCCCAAGTCTGAAGGAGGAAAGGGGGGGATGAAGGGAGGATCCTGGCACCCTCAAAACCGGCCTAGGGTATAAGACATTTCTAGACATGGCATTCAGCAGTTCCACCAAAGCACTTTGCTTCAGGTAGCCTGTAGCCTACTCTAGCACAGTGAGTGACTTTCTACAGGACTAGGGGAGAGTGACCCTGGGCTGGGCGATGACTCAGCAGATGAGAGCTTACTGTACAGACACAAAGACCCGAATGCAAATGCCAAGAACAAATGTAAAAAAGGCAAACATAGCCTAGGCGGTGGTGCACGCCTTTAATATCAGCACTTGGGAGGCAGAGGCAGGCAGATCTCTGTGAGTTCAAGGCCATCTTGGTTTACATAGTGAGTTCCAGGACAGCCAGGACTGTTGCACAAAGAAACCCTGTCTCAAAAAATAAAACAAAACAAAACAAAAGGCAAACATGGTCAAATGCAGGTATGACCTAAATGCTGGGTGGGGAGTTGGGTAGCAGCCACAGGAGAATCCCTGATGCTTGCTGGCCTCCAGCCTTGTTCCAGTAAGAAACCCTGTCTCAAAGGGAAAAGGAGGTGCATGATAGGACAGGACACCTGATGTTCTTCTGTGTCTTCAAGGCACACACAGATGTGGGTACCTGCATACATACACACATGCATACACATACAGGCCTACATGCACACACATGCATATACATACATGCCCACATGAATATGTACACATGTATACACACATGTAACGCATACACTATACCCACATACATACATCATACACACACATGAAAGCACATATGTATATTACACACATTCATACAACACACAAGCACATATATGCTGCTGCTGCTACTACTACTACTACTACTACTACTACTACTACACACACACACACACACACACACACACACACACACACACACAAACTAAATAAATAACTTTTTTCCCAAATGGCCCTAATGAAGCCTTGAGTGAAATTCTCCCACAGACCAGAGCCACTCTTCCTTACCTTTCTGGTGAGGGGTTCCTCCATCCTTCTTTCTCGAGATGTCAAGTACCCAGGGTGCTGATACACAATAAACTGTGAAAATGGCCCTTGTCTTGGGTCCCTAGTCTCCAGATGAGAACTCTCCAGGAACTGCACAGTGGCTCTCCCTGCCATTGGGCCTACACCCACCTTTCACTGGAATCTGGGGACCCACCTGAACCCTCCCATGTAGCTGACAACTGGGAACTGGCTGAGAGAGCTGGGTGTGGGTGCTCCAGCTTCTGCTTATGATGCGCCTCTCATGCTTGACAATGAGGCCTCACTTAATTAACAAATTCATCAATGGATCAATGGGCGACACCTCTCGTGAGCCTCCAAGATGTCAGATATTGACACTGTTGGGGTGATGGGATCATCGTGGCTGATGAGAAGTGTATGTGTTGATCAATGAGAGAGCTCACATGAAGTCCTTTAAGGAAGAAAAGTTTTATTCCAGGGGCTACCAGTCCATTAAAACGAGAGGCAGAGGGATAGATTAAGTGACCTCTGGAACCCTGTCCTGGGCAAGTACTTTCATTGGAAAGCAAGACCTATGCATTGCCTTTTCTTCTCAGCATTCTTTATTGCCTTTTCACACAAATAATTAACCATGCAAAATTAATGCAGCATATTCTAGAACTCAATTCCTATTACTTCTCTCTAGAGCACTTGAACCGTGCCCTGGGGTTGGCATTGTTACAAGAAGCTTTTGAAGAGAATAATGCCAGATACTGTGCAATTGTGTGAGCTGGCCCTCCTTGCATGGCTCTGTGTATGCACATCAATTACACACTCTCGGTATAATTTGTCTCTTTAAAATCACACCTTCTATTTCACCCCAAGAAGATAAATGGATCCTGCTTCGGTCCCAGCTCCATTGATTTTTTTTGTGGTCCTATGGTGAAGCTATTATCAACACTAATCTCCAACCCTGCTAGGAGCCAGGAAGGCCTTGGAATAGAGAACAACTATTTCAGTAGCTCGCACCTTCGTTCTCTTTCCTCTGGCTTTCATTGTGTCTTCCCTCGTCAGCTCATTTTCACATATGATTCGATTATCATCCTGTGATGTCTGTCCACTTGGTTCCTAGCAGACACCTTTTGGACATATCCAACCCAGAAAAGGACAGCAAAGGCTGTTCCAGATGTAGAGTGCCAACCTCCATCAGGCCAGGGCATCTCTGTAACTTTGAAGCCCCACTCAATGGCTTTCTTCTCCAGCAGGCTAGGTACCAACAGGCCCAGTTCCCACACCCCATTCACCTTCCAGATCTCACATGACTTTTCCAGTTACCAGAAGAAGAAAAAAAGTGGGGATTGAGGTGAAGGAACTTGGTAGCATCGAGGAGGCTGTCGACAGCAAGCTGTGCTTTAAGATGCCACTGGTTACATTTTAGCGACAAACATCTCTGCCTCTACTTCCCAAGCTGCTATCATACATCCCCACCTTCTGCTGAACTTGTGATGTATCATGAGTCTTTGTGTATGTGCATATGTGTGTGTGTTCTTCCATGTGCAGGCACACGTGAGTGTAGAGGCTAGAGGTCAACTTTTGGTTTTGGTTCCTAGGAGCTGTCCACCGTGTGTATGTGGTGTGTATTACTTACTTATTGAGACAGGGTTTCTCAGTGGGATCTGTGGCTTCCTGCCTCCCCATCACCAGGATTAAGCATACACCACCATACAGTGCTTTTATAGTGGGTGATAGGGATTGAACTTAGGTGTTCACACTTGTGTGGCAAGCACATCACCAAGTTTGAGATCTCCCCAGACTCCACACTCAGGATCTTGAGAGATCATCCACCAGTATAAAGTATTTATTAATCGTAAGAGAGCAAAGCATTCAATTCATTTGACTACTTCCATCAGCACAAAAGGCGTATAGCAAAGCTTCCATCACTGCTGAACCCACACCCAGTGACCTCCTAGGGTACCACATTCAATGGCTCTGGTGGAACCTTCCACAGATAGTGTGTGCATTAGACATGCACTCACTTCTTCTCCGTGCTTCAGCTGTTACTACCTTTGCTCTTCTTCGTACTCCTTTCACGATACTACAACTTAGAGATGACCCCATACCAGGACTTCCTTCTAAAGGAAGATGCGCTATTCTAATGTGTGGGTATGGCGACTTATTTAACTAGTTACTTACTGATGGTTAGCATGGTTGTATGTAATCTTCTGCCAGCAAAAGAATTCTGTACCCGAGAATTGACAGCAGAGGTTCAGATACTGGTATTGGTCATCAAAGCAGCATTATTTATAGTAGCCAGAAGAACCCTGCCAAGTGTCTATCAAGGGAGGAGCACATAAACAAAAGGTAGTATGCAAATCCAATGGAAAACCATTCAGCCATAAAAAGGAATGAACTATTGCTGTATTCTGCAACAGAGCCCTTGACAGCAGAATGCTAAGTAAAAGAAGCCAATCATGGAAGGAAAAATATTGTGTGATCTGACTTTCATGAGATATCTAAAACAGGCAAATTCAGTGTGACAGCAGAACACTTGCTACCAAGGGTAAAGGGGGGGAGAGGCATGGGGAGTTATTGTTTATAGGTATGGATTTTTTGTATTGGGGATTATGAGAGTGTTCAAGTATATAGATAATGGTGCTACCTGTGTCATGGTGTGAATAGATTTTATGACACTGAATTGCACACTTACAAGTAGTTAAAATGAGAAATATTATGTTACGTACATTTTACTATCACAAAATGACAATAAAAGACAGAAATATACTGCCAAAACACAAAGTAAAATGTATGGTGCAGTTCAATAAAACATCCTGCAGGAATGCAAGTTTATCTGGATAAGGCATTTTCAGAAATGGGGATATGGGGTTGGAGAGGGTATGCACTGTGTCTTTTGATGTAGTCACTGAATTCCCCACCAAAGATTGTGCTACATAATGCTGTGATCCATGAAGATGTATCAAGTGTGTGTGTGCTTGTGTACATGTTCATGTTGGGTGTGTATGTGCATGCATGGGTGTGCAGATCCTGGGAGACATCTCTGTCTTCTTCACTTGCTTCTCAACCTTATTGTTTGAGCTGTGATTTCTCATTGACCCTGGACCATTTTACAAGGCTGGCCATGAGCTTCAGAGATCTGCCTGTGTCTCTGCCTTCCTTCATCCGCATCTCTGGGGTTACACACTGGGCTACAGCATGCCAGGCTTTTATGCAGGGGCCGAAGAACCGAAACTTAGGTTCTCATGTTTGTGCAGCAGACACTTTCCAGACCCCAGGCATTGTCCCAGACCCCAACCATTTATGTTTACCATGAGATGAACATGAGATGCTTATAGGTTCAGTCTCCAATTCTTTACATGCTTGTGCTGTATGCATTTGTGCTGAGACTTCATAGATCAGAGTTACTTTGGTACCAAGTCAAGACAGGAACAAGTAAGACGCAGTGTGGAAGTAAAAGGGAGGCTGGCTGGCTGGGGCTTGAAAGGATCCCTACCTGTTGCCCCAACTCATTATGGGCAGCCTAGAATGACAGAATGCTGCTTGAAAGAGGTCCTCGGGTCCAGCTACTGAGTACCATAGTAATATATCCTACACACATTTCAGCCTGAGCTAGTGACAGGAGCCCACCCCTTCCTGCTTCCTTGCAGAGGGGGTGCTCTATTAATTTACCCTTGGTGTATCCTAGTCCCTCACTTTAAACATCCTGAATAACCAGAGAAAATGGAGTCCTTCTCTCAGCACTTCTTAGGCCAGCTGCATGCAAAGATAATACTTGAAATAAATGGTAAGTGGGTCCATGAACCAATGAATGAGCTCAAGCCCTGTGAACGCTAATCCCTGACATTCTTATTACCCAGAGCAGGTTCTTTTCGAAGGTTAAGAGATGGAGGATGGAGGAGTGCTCAGAAATGTCTTCTAGATGGGAGGTAACCTTTGCACTCGCAAACTAAAAGCAGCTGTGGTTACCTGCAGAAGATGGGGGCCTTCAACATCCCATCATGGATGGGAGGGGGGACTCCTGAGGCCCCACCCCTCGTTAAAGAGCTTTTGACAGTTAGTGTGTGCTGGGAGAGGGGAGTCATTTTCTTTAAATGATGTGGCCGTTGGTAAACTGGTCATGCTCCTGTAAATTACCTCTCACATATCGTTAGGTCTCAAACAGCAGGACAGAGGGCTAAATTAGGTGCCCGTGTAACATATCAAAGAGGGCCTGGCCTTCAGGTTCTCCCAGCATCCCTCAGTCCCTATCTGTTACAGGATGTGGCTGGCGTATCTGGGCCCTTACCCTAAACTTCTCCAGCCCAGGGGCTGGGCTGCGCATTCCTCAGATGCCCTTCCCTATATAATCCAGCCGTTTTGGCTGGCTGGCACCTTTTTTCTACCTCTTACTCTTCTAGACGCTGCCTTCTCTTCTCCGTTCTCTCCCCACATGGCCCAGCTGAGGGTTGTGTTCACACTGGACTCTCCCAGATGTCTCAGCCTCTGGCTGTGCTCTCCCTCTTAATCTCCTCCACCGTACCTATGAGCAGTCATATCCTCTTTCAGTTTTCATTTTTTCACTCATGTGTGCTCATACAAACAACCCTAATTAAACTCAGTGGGGAACAAAGAAAAAAACAAAAGGTCTGAAAATAGGGAGGGACTTGTTGGAAAGAAAGGGTTCAACAGGAGTGAGGGGGGATGAGGGGGTAAAACTGACCAAAATATATGAATTTGTGAAACTGTCAAAGATTAATAATACTTTTAAAAAAAGAATCCAAATTCTGTAGAAGGGATTCCTTCTAAATTCAGAGGACAGTAGGTGGGTTCTTCTGGGATGCAGCCCCACTGTGGATGAGTTCAAGAAGCTTAAGGTCACCTTCATGCCTTCCTCCCTCCCTGTAGTAAGCTGCAAAGCCAGGGCTGCCCTCCCACATTGGAAATTTATGCCTGTCTTGTATAAAGAACACCTTCCCTTGGCCTCAGTCCAGAATTCCAGTCCCCAGAGATCAGGCTGAGTGTGAACTCACTCACTGGCATTTTGATCATTTCTTCCAGCTTTCTGTCACATCCAGATTTGATATACATCCCATTAAGTATTTCACCTCCATTTTATGGATTAAAAAGTTGATCGGGTCAGGACTAAGGGCAGAGCCAGGTGATGCCACCCCATTTCTCAAGGCGACAGCATAGTTATTTAACAGAATTATTACTAATGGGATGGCTGGGGCTTCAGCCAGCCCTCATATCCATGACAAAATCATCAGGGATTCGGAGGCTCTGCAGAGACTGGGGGTGACAGGCACTGTGGGTGAGCTGGAGGTCAAAACAAGGAAGCAAGGGCTAGTCTGAGTGCCAACAACAAGGAAGACCTGGGTGGCAGACTGGCAATAGGAAGCGTGTGGGGTGAAGTATGAGCTAAGGATCTGGAACTGAAAGAGGAGAGAAGCTAGATGCCTTCAAACAGGTGCTACCGTGAGAATATTAACTTCCGTGGTCTCTGTTAGATACTGCTCTTCGTCCTCTGTACACCTGCAGCAGAAAGTCTTTTAGATTTCATGCATTACATTGAGGAGCCAGGATGATGGAAAACGAGGCAAGAGAAAGGCTAACTAATTTTCCTTGAGTTGCAGCACCTGAGCTGAGGCTCAGGCAGGCAGGCCTTCAGATTGGATGCTTTTCCCTGTCCTGCCCCAGTGCAGGGATCCAAGGCAGCCCCTTGAGGATGGCAGGCGAGCACTCTTATCCCTGAGTTACATGCCTAGCCTGGGATGTGTGCTCTTGTCCACTTCACTCTGTGCCTTTGGAGAGCTCATCTCAGCATCTGTCATATCCGTAAGCAGTTTCCAAAGACTCTTCTGCTGTACACAGCTGGAATGTGCTCCAGAAATGGAGTTGGAAAATGCCAGGGTTCCAAGACCCTGTAGCAATCTCTCCTGGACCAATAACCCTGAGCAATTTCCTCTCAGCAGACTGGGGGAGGCAGAAGTCGCCGCTACAAGGAGTTGTTGAAGAATTCACCTGAAAAAGTGTCTTAGGCTGTTCTGAACGCCGGCGTGACATTTCCTATGAACACGGGAATGGCACAGGGGCCAGCCGAAGGAGACAGGTCTAGGAAGGTATAGGCCATTATCTGGCCTAGTGCTCCTCAGTTGTTTTGTCTGTGAAAGGACTAGTTTGGCTTAAAAACAGCTTGAGTGGAGATATTTTGCTGGAAAAGTTCAGTGTCCCTTGAGATGGGTGTGTCTCAGTGACAGCATTGTAAATACACCCCATGCCTGTGGGCCATTTCCTGGAGAGTCTGTGTGGCCCTGGCTTGCTTGTCCCATCTTATTCTGCTGCAGTGTCTCAGGGTGTGGATTGCCTTCAGGGGGAGGGATAGCATAGCCATAGCCTTCCTTGACTCAAGAGCTTGGGCCCAGAAGCAGGTAGGAAGAGGAGGAGCCTGTGGCCTTGTAGCCACAATTAGCATCACCTGGTCCTCTGGCACCTGGTTCAAGTCAAGAGTCTGATTCAGTCCCCTCAGAATCAGCCAAGAGCTGCTAAAGAATACACGGCCCACTCAGAGCCTGGAAGGAGCCCAGAGCCTGGGCTCTCACGTCTTATCAATCTCCCTAGAGCTAAGCATGGAAACCAGAAGTTTGAGCCTGTGGTGTGGAGTACAGCTCTGAGGGTCACTAAATGGGCTGGGGTGCTTTGTTGTGTAGAGAAGGTAATAAAATTTGAGGGTGTTTCTTCATGGGCTATTTGAGGGGATGAGAACTGCTAGAGAGATCTTGGTGGCTCCAGGAAAAACTGAGGATGCCACAGCTAGGGCCAGGCCGTGAGCTTGGGAGCCTTTGCTCTAGAAATATAAGGGTTTGCGACTGCAGAGAAACTTGTGGTTTCATTTTCAGTGTGTGTGTGTGTGTGCATGTACATGTACATTTGTATGCACACCACATACCTATATGTGTATACATCGGGAGGCCAGAAGACAAACTTGGGTCTCATCAAGTTTCAGGAACACCATCTTCAGGAACACCATCCTTCGAGAAAAGGTTTCTCATTGCTTTGAAGCAAGCCTAGTGGAGCTGCCTGTCTCTGCCTCCCAGGTGCTGGGACTGGAAGGGCAAGCAGCCATGCCGAACATTATTACATGGCTTCTGAGACCTGAACTCAGGTCATCACGCATGCGTAGCAAGCACTTTGCAGACTGAGCCATCCCCACTCCCCAGAGAAGCTTCTAATAATGGAAAGCTGAGAAACATTGCTGGACCCACCTCTCATCCTGACGGAAAAAGTGGTTAGTGGTGAGAATTATTACATTTTTGTTTCCAGTTTATCACTCAATTTGGTTTCTTTTGACTTCATTTAAATAGAATTTTTTGAGGTTTATGGACTATAAGTACTGTTTAGAGCATTATTTAAACCTGTTATTAGAAATGGGCCTTTCTGATTATGCATTTAAGATTTTTTTGAGAAAATAACATATGCTATTATTTGTTTTTTAAAAATTAAGCAATAGACAAGAGTACACACACACACACACACAAAAGACAAAATTACTTCCACCTATCTAAAAGAAATCATTAACACTTGGTCCATAGCCCTCTGATAGAATGATAGCTAATTATATCAATTCAAACAGTCTTGCAAAAATAGAATCATACTATATACATTTTAAATTGAAAGTAATGTGTTTAGTTTGATTAGAATTTAATAGACAAGAATTAAAACAATGCTGCAGAAATTGCTGAATTCCAGAAATGTCTTCCATGATTAGAAACTTCCCCCATCACCCTTAAAAAAAATCCTTCCAAGTTTCTTCTTTAAAGGGCAGAAGCTCAAACTCACTCCCATTTAAAAATTTCTCAGCTTCTTGAGCCCCAGTTGCTCCCCAACCGCCACCCCATGTTCCAGTTGGGTTTAACTGGTGGGTGCTGTTATCGTCCATTTCCTGCCTCAATGTCCAGGAGCCTTTGCTGTATCCACTGAGTGACCATTGGCTGTCCTTCCTCTGTGCTTTATCTATTCCAGAGAGTCATTCTGTTCAGAGTTTAAAACGTGTGTGCAACAACTGGCTGTCTCCTTGACGTGAGGATTTGGGTGCATTGGGTCTGAAATGGAGCCCAAGGGTGTGCAGTACTAGAAAGACCCCTGTGACGTCAGTGCCTCTGCTCTTGGATGGAGAATTGCTAACAGGTTGTTTCCTGTACCCAGTTAATCAGGTTCCATCTGTCTTTGTCCTGGTTAGTTTTTTGTCAGCTTGGCAACTGCTAAAGTCATCTGTGAGGAGGAATCTCAGCTGAAGAAATGTTTCTGTCGGATTGCCTGTAAGCAAGTTTGTAGGACCATTTTCTTGATGAATGATTGATGTGGGAGGGCCCATGGCCCACCCAACCACAGCCAGCGCCACCCCTAAGTAGGTGGTGCTTGGTGGTATAAGAAAATGGGCTGTGCAAGCCATGGAGAGCAAGCCAGTTAGCAGCTTTTCTCCATGGTCTCTGCTTCCTTCAGTTCCTGCCTCTGGGTTCCTGCCCTGAGTTTCCATTCCGACGTCTCTGGATGATAGATGACAAACTCTAAGCTACAAGAAACTCTTACTCCCCAAGTTGATTTTGGTTATAGTGTTTATCACACCAATAGGGAACCAGTCAGGCCAGTCGCTCTTTGTCCCTCATCTTTACCTTGCCACAGCTCACTGCACCGAGTTCTTGGATTTCCTTCCCCATTAGTATACATGGCGAGGTGGAAGCCTGCCTGGGTAAATGTAGCACACACATGCGCGCACGCGCGCACACACACATCCTACGGTTCCTACATACACACACAGGCTGCACCCATGCCTTTGCTCAGAGTTTGTGGATGTGTCTTTGGCGGCCCTGTAGGCACTGAGAAAGGTCATCAGTTATTGCTGCGGTTGGAGAAAGCTTTGCTTTTACCCTCTTTTAAGTCATTTGCCATTTTCCATCCGGATGTCCCAGGGACTCCTCTTCTCTTGATGTTAGTAATTTCTCTGGGATGTCTGGAGATGTACTTTGACTTTTCCACGGGGCATTTTCAAGCCCTGACATCAGGAAATACTTCTTCCATTTGTCTCTGAAGGCTCTTGTATGTTTTGAGCAGTCTCTTCTCCACATACTATGGAGAAGACATAAGACTCTGGAGTCTGTCTTAGGTTGATTATTCTGTGAACTTCACCCACTAAGACCTTTATATTTCTTCTTGAATTTTCATTCAGTTATGAGGGAACGAGGGACAGAAACAGAACTGAGAATTCCTTCTGACTGTCCCACAGATTCTAGCGTTTCCTTTACACTCTTAGGAGGCTACATTCATCTCTACAAGAAATCCAGAGCACAAGAATTCCAGCCTTGTCCAGGGTCTGAGGAGGTTTATGGCAGCATCCAATGCTCCTCTACAGTCCACTACATTTCTGCTCTGTGGTTTGCAGTGATTGCCATTTCTGCACACTGACAGTGGCTTGCAAATATTTTCAAGTGGGTAAAGCAATATGAACTACACTTGATTTGAATATTCTTCTTCCCTCATTATTCCTTGTTAGGAAGCCATTAGGGTCTTCTGTGCACCTTATGGGGGGCCATCTCTACCTGGTGACCATTTCAACGCGGTGTTCCTTAACCAGAACAATCAGTGATGAAGGGGTAATACTGCGTTCAATCCAGGACCTCGAGGGAAGACTGAGCACCAGGGATCATAACTTCTCCGAGGTGTAGCCCTTGGCTTAAGCCACAGGAAGCCCCTTCTCCTGAGGCGTCATCACATAGTTTGATATTGGTGTGAATTGCCTGGTTTTGCTTGCCTGCTGCCAGGAGTGTGATCAGTCAGCCATGCTACCTTCCTCAAAGGCTGACTCCAGCAATGCAGTACAAAACAGCATACATTGAAGTGGCTTTTAGCCATGGCTGGCTTGTATGTGGGCCCTTAAGACTTTCTCCACCGACTACTTTGTTCTAGAAAGTTCATAGACATACATCTCTTAGTAAAATAAGAAACAAAGCGTGTTTTCTGTGCATGTTTAGCCACACCTGTGTGGAAGGAGTCAGCGAGCCGAGAAAGAACTTATTTTCCTCCACCTTCCTGTCTTGGCTGCAACCACTGTGTGGTTCGGTCTCTTGTGTTGTCTTCCTGTTTCTTCCATATCCCTAGATAACATGGGGCATATGCCAACAGGTGCCTCTGTTCGCATTGCCCTGGCTCTTACAGGTGGAGTGGGTCAGTCTTGTGAGCATGTTCAGAGGAGGGATAGCCACCTGCCCAAGCTTTTCAGCTTGTTTCCCTGCTAAGGTGGTTTAACTGGCTGGTGGTGACCTGGAAAGAAAGTCTGAGCCCAATAACTGTATGCCCTGCTCTGGAGGCAAAGGGCCACATTACCCTTGCCATGGGCTAAGTTTTCATGTTTATATTTATTACAAGTAGATGTTGTGATGGTTAATCTCTGATGTAACCTTGATGAAATCTAGAGTCACCTGGGAGATGGACCTCTTGGTGCATGGGGGCGGGGATTATCTTGATTATGTTAACCGATATGAGAAGACCTGTTTTGACTCTAGCATCTAGACCTATTTTGACCACAGCATCAGGAAAAGAAATGATGACAGGTGCCGTGGGCCATAAATATTTCAAAGTGACTAAAATTTCTCTTCTCAAATGCATTTTCAAACCGTGATGTTATAATAGATGTGGCACTTGTCCACTTGAGTAGGGAAAATTTTCCACTGCAGGTCCTCCCAAACAGTCCTAACTTTTGCCCCATTTGTGTTTGGGTCAAACATTAAATGTGTGCGCGCGCACATGTGTGTGCATGCTCAGGTCACCTCTGTTGATAAGCTGAGTGCATGGAGCATAATCATTGCCCACCTTGCTTCACTCCCAAACAAGAACGACTGCTTCGGTGGCTTAGACCTTTAAGGAGTAGCAAGGGTTGATGCGAGGGGCAGAGGGTTGTGGTCACTGTGCAGGGTCAGTATGTGGCCTGCACCGACAGTGCTTCTGTTACGATGGCTGATGGTGTTCACAAGTCCATAGGGACAGTGTGAGGATGGAACATGAGCAAACTGTAGCAGCTCTGCCACTGCATCCCTGTTGCATGACCCAGAGTCTTTATGTTGCTGGACATAGCCGGGAGAGCCAGGAGATTTTGACAGACACTCTGAGAAGAGTTAGGAGTAGGAAGAGAAATCCTTGAGCATCCCAGGGCCAAGCTGTGTTAGAAAAAGGGCCTCTTTGCCTGGCCTTCACCCTCTGCCTCTATAGCCATTACCTCCCCCGCCCCCAAAGTAGCCACCTGGCTCAGATTCATCTAGTTTGGGAAGGGTGCTTATCTTATTTCCAGACATCTCCCGCTCCCTAGAAACTGCCTCCAGCTTCCCTGGTAACCAGGAGCTAAACTTATGTTGGCAGCAGCATTTCTTCTTGGGTGTGGATTTAGCACATTGTAAACACTAGAATTTAACACTGACTCAACAGCATATCAAGCAGGAGAGCTTATTCCTGCCCCCACCTGTGTGTGTGTGTGTGTGTGTGTGTGTGTGTGTGTGTGTGCGCACACCTGTGAATCTGCACAAAGGCCAGAGGAGGATTTTGAGTGTCCATTTCTGTCACTCTCAGCCTTACTCCTTTGAAACAGCATCTCTCACTGAACCTGGAGTGAGGCTGGTGGCCAGCAAGACCCAGAGATCCTCCTACAATCACCCGCCGCAGCATTTGGATTACAGGCATACGTATGGCCATGCCTGGCTTTTTATCCAATGCTGGGGACTTGAACTCAGGTTCCTCGTGCTTGCACAGCAAGTGCTCTTACCCACTGAGCTCTCTTCCAGCTACTTTTTAGTGATGAATAAAACCATTCTGGGAGTTGAGGATGGGATGCTATGTTTAAGGGACAAATGTCCAGTGGGTAGGAGGGGGTTATCCAGAACCTGGGTACCCTTTCCTGCTTGAGGATAGAGGTCAGAGAGGGAGATCGAGGTAGGGTGAAGGAGTGGATCCTTACTCTTAGGGAGAATTGGGAAGATGTGGAGATATTTCTCTCTCTTCTGTAGAGCTTGGGTCTGGTCTCTGACCTCTTTTCTACTACCTGGAGGTACCTGTTAACCCTCAATTGAGTGGCCTGAAGGTGTCAAGAGGGGTGAGCCACTGTGGCAGCGTGAGTCACAACAGTTGTATCTGTGTCCAGTGATAAAGGGGGGGGGGTGCAAAGGGGCCACTGGGGATGGATAGCAGGATTCACACGTCCTTAGGTTATAGCCTAGGATCTGCAGTCTAGCCTGCTTGTGTTTGGAAAGCTTTGAGGCCTCGCAGAAGGCTGCCTTCCTGTTCAGTGTTTACTGTAGCCGGGGATGCTGATAGATACAGTGTGCTGCTGAGATTTTAGTCGGCCCAATATTTTTGAGGGAAAAGCTGCCTCTGGCAGGGAGGCCTCACGCCCTGGGTGAGCTGAGAAATGCCTACTCATAATTTAGAACATTGGCGAGAGAGTAGCAGGCACTGGGAGAAGAGACATGCCTGTCCAGCTTCCGGCTCCTCCAGATGCTCGGCATTTTGAAGCCTGCCTGCCTCGTGGGAATATGTGTTGCTCACAAAACAGGAGTCCACAGGACTTCGTGGGATGCCACTTGAAGCAAAGTCCTGGCACATGCCACAGTGACAGCCCACCTAAGGCCCGGCTTTCACAGAGGTATAAATCACCCACTCTTTTATGGGTTGTTATAACTATTTCTTCCAGGTTTTGCTTTCTGGTTTTATTTTCCTTTCTTTTTTATTTAATAGACCTCAGGAGGGAGAGAACTGCTGGTCATGGCCAATCACAGGTTTCCACCTCTGTCTTCAGGGGCCAAAGGGTCTGGGCTGCTGCGGGTTTGTGTCGGAGTGGGTATGGAGCATGCTAAGAGTTCTCCACTCCAACCCCATGCCTTTTGGACATGCTCATCCATGCCTGCCCCTTTGCATTTCTCTGTGGAAGCCCATTGGGTCCTGTGTCCTTCTGTGGGTAGACAGCAGCTCTGGCTCAGCTTCCTTGCTAAGCTTCATGTGTTCAGGTGCCTGCACTGTCCTTCATGTCTCTGAACATCTTGGTCACTGCGAGTCCCCAGACTCCCTAGGGTGTGCTACTGATCCAGTGGCTTTTGACATCTATCCCAAAAGGCAGACGGCAACCTTGGGAAGGTGGTACATATTTCCAAAATTGAGTTCTTTCAACGTGAGTGAACTTGGGAATAGCCTGGAGCCTTTATATTTTATTAGCATATATTGATTTTTTTCTAAGAGTCTGGCTTCATAACGACATTTTCATACACATAAGAGCATATACGTTGATCATACTCACCACCCCCACCCCCTGGCCTTTTCCTTCCTACCCCTTCCTCATAAAGAATGATAGCAAAGAGAATGCTGTGGACCGGAGGTGCTTTCGATAATAACCAGGGAAGGACTTTCTGAAGAGGTGACACCTGACCTGGTCACTTTGAAATGCTCTTAGCTAAGAATCCATTTTCAATAAAACACAGACATGTAGAATAAAAGCATGAACTCAGGTATGTCGGGTCCAGACTTTCTCCTTTGTTGAAAACCCAGTTTGGGCTGAGGTTTGCTCATGATTCAGGGTATCAGTGGCTCATGCGAAGTAATGGCACACATGATGACACCCACTACTGCACTGACCAGTGTGTACTAAGCACAGGTGACAATGGATTCATCTGGGAGGAGCCAAGGCTGAGACAGTCCACTACTTTTCCTGTGATACCCAGGGCCAGTGCAAAGCAGGATCAAGCCAGCAGCAGGGTTGCCTTGCCCATGGCCCAAACTAGCCCAGTCAGACAGGTACATTGTCATGGCTACTGAGGCCCAGGCCTCACAGCCTCCCACTTCTAAAAGAAATGTGTTTCTCCTCCTTCAAGATCAAAATATGACTTTCACTGCCCCTCAGCAATGCTTCCATGCACTGGATGGACACTTCCCTTATAGACGCCCCATAGATCCATTCCTTAGGATTCTGGCCAGGAGGCTTCTCTTCCCTCTTAGGGAAGAGATTTCCATTCTTCCCTCCCAACTGGCCTTGCTTCGGTCCCTCCCTCACCCCCAAACAACATCCCAACCTCCTCTCTGTCTCCAAGCATCAGCTAGAACTTAGCAGGAGAGGAGGAGGCAGGATTGGCAATCTTGTTCCTCAGGCAGAATGGGAAAGATTGTTTAAATTTAGGCCTCACCCTCCTAGAATGAAAACAAGCTATTTTTATGTGAGTCAGTATTTGTTATTGAATTAAATATAAGTACAGGACACTTCTCCTGATTTATAACACAGTGTGGGTGCGGAGGGCCTGCGTCATCATGCCCGCCTGCGCTGGCCAGGCAGCTTCTTCGCTTCCTCTCTCTGCTCATCTGTCTTGGTTGTCTCGTCCCAACTTTGTCAAATGTGACGTGAAAGAAAGGGAAATTAAAGGAAAACAAAAGAGATTTTTCCAAGAGGCAAAATCAGATTTATACTAAGGTAATTAAATGTGTAAGGAACCAAGAACAAAAGATTGCAAATAGTGTGTGTGTGTGTGTGTGTGTGTGTGTGTGTGTGAGAGAGAGAGAGAGAGAGGGGGGGGGGGGAAGAGAGCACGTGTGTAGTGAAAGAGAATAAATCATCATTTCCTAGGCAGCCAGAGCTGAACCTTAAATTCAGGTGCCCATGAGGCAGAGTAGGTAGGGGAACCAAATGGAGCTTTGTTTGGCTGGGTTCGCTGACTCTGGTGTTCCCAATTTAGCACCTGTTTTGAAGGCTCAACACTTGAGTGCTGGGGATTAGGGCAGAGGGGAGACCAATAGCTGATGTGACCAGTAGAATCCCATATCCTTTTCTGTGTGCTCCCTCCTTCCTCCAGAACACCTCTGTCCCAGCATGGTCCAGGGCCTTAGCAAAGCTCCTGCCACCTGGACACTAGTCTTTTTCCTTTTCTGTCCATCGATTAGTCGCTGAATACATTGGGACCAAGGACATTTCCAAATGTTTGCCGCAGGGTCTTGTCTACTGTGACACTTAATCAGTGTTTATTAGATGAAATGATAGAGGGGATGAAGAAGGGGAGATGGAGGGAGGGGCGCAGTCAGGACCCTTATTCATCCATATGCATCAAGGTGCTTTTACTGGGCTCTCCCACTGGCATTGGTGGTGATGTCAAGGACGCAGGGCCATGGGCTGTACCTAGGCTTTAAGGAGAGTGTCTCGAGAGCTGTGGAGAGGATAGGAGAGCATGAGAAGCCTTGAGGTGGGAGGGATGGCTTACTTAGTCTGAGCCGTGAAGGTGGGCAGTTCCGTGATATTAGGGTGAATGCCCACCTCCTAAGCAGGTTCCTGAGGGCAGGTGACTGTCACCCCAGCCTCCCATACTGCCTCACCTAGACTCACAGAGGAACCGCTATGGAGGTATGTTCTACTGAGTGCCCACTGAGGTCTTTGACTGCAGTAGTGGGGAATTGGACAAGGGCTGACCTCTAGGGGTGTTTCCTGGACAGAATGCCTAGGGTGACATACTTGAGGCTCCTGCTCTGGGACCTAGATGCTACAAAACTTCCTTCAGTTGTGGCCTTTTCCCCATCTCTGCCCTCCTTTCAAGAGCAAGCTCTCCTGTTACCTTCCTCCTCCTCTGGGACCACTGCAATTCCAACCTCCTTTGCTCTTTTGTTGTTTGTGTTTGGAGACAGGGTCTCCTCTGTATCATCACCTGACCTATAGCTTACCATATAGGCTAAGCTAGCCTTGTAAGTGTGGTGATGCTTCTGTCTCTTGAATGCTGGGATTGCAAAGTACACACCATCCCCAGCGTCACTCCTTGAAGGACCCCTGACTCCCATGGTATCTTCCCAGCTTCACAAAAACTCAGACTCCTCAGAACATACTCAGCAGACTCTGACCTCTTTTACACCAGTGGCTATAATCCTGTGCTGAGGTCATTCTATATACACCCTTTCCAGTCCACACACATCATGGGATATGACTGACATCTGACTCTCTTGATGACATGCAGCCTGGCGTTGGAGCTATTGAATGGATACAGGGATCGTCTCCCCTGCAAACCAGTTTACTAACGTGACACGACTGACCACAGCCTGTGTGTGATGGTCTCATCTGGTCCTTGTGGCTGGGTGGGAATGGGTTCTGACAAGGTGATGGGGATACAGGGGCAGGAATTACAAACTGAAGAGAGGCAGAAGGCATGGAAGGATGGAAACCACAGTGGGAGTCTGTATGCAAACAGTGTGTGTTCACAGTGACTTCCCTGCCAGTGGCTTCACCATCACAGCCATTAACCAGACTCCATGTGTCACCTCCCTCTAACATAAGAGGTATCCCAGGTAGCAGGCACGTAGGCTGGGTGTGGTCTCTAGAGACATAAAGTCACACCAAGCATTTTTTTCCCTTGGCTTCGAGTCAGCTTATAAAATAGTTTGTTAGGTTTACAGTTTCAGAGGGTGAGCCCATGACTTTCATGGTGGGGGGCATGGCACCAGGTAGACAGTCTTTAGTCTTCACGGTGTTTTTTTGCTAATATAGTCACCAAATAGTATAAAAAGATTTTCAACTCTTCTATCTTATCAATCTTAGACTTTGAGGGACTTGACATTCTAGGCACAAGAAGCCCTAAATAAGCTGTAGCATTTAGGCAGCTTTGGTTGAGTGAGGGTGGCCCCCAAAGGCTCATATATTTGAATACTTGTCCCCAGGGTAGAACTGTTTGGGTAGGATTAAGAGGAATGGCCTTGTTGGAGGAGGTGTGTCACTTTGAGGTTTCAAAAGCCCATGCTAGGCCTGGTCTCTGACTCTGTCTCTCTGTTGTCTTAACACGTAAACTCCCAGCTGTTGCTCCAGCACCGTACCCGTCGTACCTGCTGGCATGATCCCCGCTATGATAGTCATGGACTCCCCCTCTGAAACTGTAAGCCCAGTAAACTCTTACTTCTGGGAGCTGCCTTGATCATGGACAGTATCTTGGCACAACCATAGAAAAGGCTGACTGGGGTCCTCGGTAGGACTTGTATCTAGAGAGAGGGTCCCACAGGAGGTGGGGGCCTTTGAAAATGTCTCCCTACAAGGACACAGGGCAAGGCAGATACCAGCCTTCCAAGGACCTGCTTTGTAGTTATTCACCATTTCTGGCCAAAGACTTCTCTGTAGATGAATATTTCAAGAAAATACTATTTTTTTTCTAATACAGAAATAAAGAAGGCCTGTTGTAAGAAACATGAAAGACTTGGGAAATATAAAGAAGGAAAACTATCCAGAAGTACCACCATCTGAATAATATCTGCCAGCCCTTTGGTATATTTCATCTCAGCACTGTGTGTGCATGGGATCATATTGTAAGCAATTTTACATCCCTCATTCGCTGAACATTACATTGTGATCATTTTCCCTGTCATTAAATTGATTTGAAAACATCATTTTTAATGGATGCATAATATTCAGTCTTGTGGCTGATCCATAATTTATTTAGTCATTTCTCCCTTTTTGAGCATTTTATTTTTTTTCTAATTTGTGGGTATTACAAATACCTGTAAATAATGATGCTATGAACATCCGCATAGGGCTATGGACACTTTCGTTCTCACTTTTATAGGCCTCTGAGTTCTAGAAGTGAATTGGAAGGAAAGTATCTGAGAACAGGCTCCATGCCCACTGCTAAGTTGCTTTCCAAGGTTGCACAAATGAAGGCTTTGTTGCTACAGGAGATGAGAGTGTCCCTGTCCCCACACCTATATTGAGAATACTGTACTTAAATCTCTGCTACTTCAGTCGAATGAACCCTGCTAGCCAGTTTGTTGGTCATTTATTGTCTGTTCATTGATTTTTGCCTAAATGTCCAATGAGGTATCAGTATTTCTCCCAGTTGGTCACTTGCCATTAAAATTTTTATAACAACTTTATTGAGAAATAATTCTTATAACATATAATTCACACATCAAAGTGTACAATTCAGTGCTGTTTAATATATTCATAGGGTTGTACAGCCATCATTACACTCTACTTTAAAGCAGTTTCATCCTACCCAGAATGAACCCATACCCATTAATAATCACTCCCCATTTCGCTTGAACCCCACCCCCATCCCTGAGCAACTTCCAATCCTCATTTCTGTCTCTATGGATTTGCCTACTCTAGGCATTTCATATAAGTGAAATCAGGCAATTTAGGGGCTTTTGTAACTAGTTTATTTTATTTACTAGGCATTTTCAAGCTATCCCATATCTCAGAGCATCAGTCTATCGTTAATCTTTTCTGTGGTATGTGTGTATGTGTTTGTTTGTTTGTGTGTGTGTGTATGTGTGTGTGCACATGTATGTATGAATTTGGCAAAGTGTATGCCATTATGGTCCCGTGGAAGTCAGAAGATACCATGGGGTACTGGGTATCAGTTCTTGCCTTCTACCTTCTTTGAGACAGGATCTTTCTGTGGCTGCTGCAGAACTGGCCCGGAAGCTTCCAGGATTCTCCTGTCTCCTTCCATCTTCCTGTAGGCGTGCTCAGACTACAGACACATGCAGTACTTCATATAGCTTTTGGGTGGGTTCTGGAGATTTGAACTCGGGATGTTAGGCTGCAAGACAAGTGCTTTACCCACTGAGCCATCTCACAGTCCCTGCTGTGATTATTAATAGCAGAAGTTTTGACTTTTTTGGTGCTGGCTGTTTTGAGCCTTCCTTTTGTAATCTATCCCCTCCCCGGGATTTTAATGCTTAGTGTGTCCTTTGGTTAAATTTACAACTCTATTTTCTGCTGTGCTATAAAAGAAAAGCCTAATGCTTTGTTAAAACATTAGAATAATTAAATCACAAAACCATGCATGGCTGTAGCCCTATTTCAAATGGCTTTAGCTTTTGTGTTAACTCCTCTGTCCACCTGGCATGTGCTTTAGTAAACAGTAGTAGGGTGAGAACCTAATTCTATTCATTCCCCAGAGTCAATTGTCCTAGTGCATTTGCTTCTACTGCCTTCTTTGTAATTTATTAAGTTCTTAAATGTGTCTGGGTCTGTTTGGAGACTTCTGTTACAGTGCTTGATTATCAGCAACCTGCACAGGGATTTGAATTGTAACAGCTGAAAGGTAGGAAAGCCGAGATCGGTTGAGAAGCGTCCTTCCCCTTCTTCCCTTCCAGCCTTTTTAGTTCCCTTGACCATTCTTTTTTAACCTTTTGCCTTCTCTCCCTTTTTGCTTTTTTTTTTTTAAGAAACACCTTTCCTTTAGCACCAAGAAGCTGACAGTAATTTCACTGTGTGCTTTAAGATTGTATGCTCATTTGAGAGGTGATTTCATTCAGTCTTCCAGTAAACGTGTGTCTCATTTTGCCAAACCTCATTTTCCATGTTTTATTATGTTCTTGGCTTTTTTCATTTCTGTGCCACCATGTGGGACGACACTCATGCCTTTGATTGCTCCTGATGTCTTTTAGTGCTATTGCGAGTGGATTTTTAAAACTAATTATTTCTGGCCTTATAGAAAGTTTCCTCTCCCTTGTAATGGTTCACTTTTCTGGACTCTGTTTTCTAATTCTAAGATATTTTCGGGCTGCTTCCTTGCAGTTACTGGGTCTCTAATTGTGCCATCTGAAGCTATGGCTGTTCCTTACTCCCTTTCTAATGGTTCTGTCTCTTATTTCTGTTTTATTTTGGATCACCTTAGCCCAATCTTCCCAAAGAGGGAAAGACATCAGTGAGAGGGAAGAAGCTCATTTCCTCCCTGATTTTAATGAAACTGCCTTTTGTTGTCTCTCCATTAATAATGGTATATTTTTTAAAAAGAAAATTGTAGGAAATATATATGTATATATATGTATCTATATACATATATATTACTTGAACAAATTGTGAAGAAGATCATATTATGTATGTTCTAAGGTAAACACGTTGGTTTCTTGTTGACCAATTGACATGAATATAAGTTTTTATATTTGTGGAGCTATTACTTCAAGTTTAGCTCATTAGATTCAATCACTTTGTGCAGTGTGTTTGACCCACTGAGCTTGTACTTAGATGCACACATATATTCTCATATATAAACATTTCTCCTTTTTGCTCATGGTGATGTATTTTTATATAAGATTATATGATAACTAGGAAATAAACTAGATAAAAATTTATATTCTTTAATGTAGTCAACAGTTAATATAGTATGGAGTTATCTGTTTCTTAAATGTTTGAAAAATCTACCTGTGCAGCTAGTCAGCCTTGGGTTGGTTCTCTGGTATATATGGCTTGTTGGGTCTTGTTTTGCCTTTGTAAATGACCTCTTCATAAATGTCACACTTTGACACTTTTCATTTATCCAGAAAACTGTTGAACTGGATGAAGAATTCCCAGAGATATCCTTAAACCCCAGAGGAAAACTCTTCGTTTCTGGTTGCCTCCCCTTTCTTGTTAGCTATTCATTTCTACCCATGTTTATAGTAATAATGTAGAGAACGCCGCTTTGATACGGGTGTTACTGCTCACCTCCAGCTTGCCTGTGCTCATTCCTCACACAGATCCACACTGTGCGGGGTTGAATGTCCTTCTAATGCTGCCTGCCATAGTGGCAGAGTCCATGCGTCTCTTGAAACGTCTTTGTTGCTCCACAACTGACAGTGGGTTGTTTGAGTATAAGTGTTTAGGCATGCCATTCTTCTCCAATACCTGTAGACACTGACCGAACTCTTTTGTTTTGCATCTGTGATGTGAAAGTAGTCCTTCTCTGGTTGCTTATGTTCTCTCAAGCAAAGCATAAGAGCAACAACAACAACAACAATAATAATAGACAGAAAATACCAAATCAAAGAAAAAGTTTTGATCCACCCCCCCCTCTTATATTCTGGAGTTCATTGATTTGGTTAGACCAGGGGCAGGCCAACAACATCTGGGATCCTCTTGCCTTTACTTCCCAAGCACCGATTACAGATGTGCATACCTGGCTTTTAACATGGGTTCTAGAGATCTGCACTCAGGTCCTTAGACGCCTATAACAAGTTCTGTGCCTACTGAGCCATCTTCCCAGCCCCTCTTTTTACTTTTTCCTCTTATCTAGATACTTACTGATTTTTAAGTTCTAAAAATAAAACAATATTATAGTATACAAACTCAATGTATTAAATTTTGTTTCTGTCTCTCCACCTCCCTCTGTGTGTGTGTGTGTTTGTGTGTGACGGAAAGAAAGACATTAGTATATTTGATTATGCAATTTGATAAAGAAACACAATCTTATTGTCTAAACTAGAAGCTAGGTGTTGTACAGAAGAGTGATTTTCTCATCCTTGGCAGTCCTGGGTTTAGGTCTGGAGAAGTCTGTTGGAGATCCTGCCTGCACGCCCTAAGATGTTTAATGGTGTCCCTACCTCCCCCCACCTGATGACTAGTGTCATCTTATGCCCTCAAGTGAGTGCCAAAACCTCTCCAGACATCCCTTGTCAGGTGTTTCCAGGGTGGGGTGGGGTGGAGAAGTGGTACCCACACCACCCATGTCATCCCTTTGTGAAACCGGCAATGGAAATGAGGTCCAAGGAAGCCTTGATACAGCCGAGACTCAGCCACCGAAGCTTTCCCCTGTTTTAGTTTATATTTTGAGCTAAGGAAAAAGTAAGAAAGAAAATAGAGAAATGAGAAGAGGCGGAGGAAGAGGAAACTCTGGAAGCAGTTGTGTGCCAGCCTCTGTTTCGGGGTTCCACTCCTGTGGCTTTATAATTGTCAAAACCCCTCAAAGTTTTGATATGTGTCAAGCTACAGTGTTTGTAGTAGCTTCTGAGTTTTTACTTCTAGTTTTTACTGATGGGAATCTGGGGGACAGTGTCGGGCATTACTGTACAGCCACCATTTCCTATCATTCTCCTTTGTCTTTCATGTTGTCGCCTTGTGCACTTTTATACTTAGTCTTTAAACGACAATTCCCATTTCTCTGGGGAACTATTTTTTTTTTTTAATGTTGGTGTTTGTAGTGATACAGGCTCAGGTTGTAACTCAGAAAATGGCCAATGAAGTGATTTACTGTGGGTTGCCCTGCGGAAGGCCCCTCTGCAGCCTTAAGTTCACATGGCCAGCGCTTCTGGTTGCCAGGTTATTTCAGACACATGCTCTCAGCATGCGTGAAGGTGAGCTGATCCATTTTGTTCTTGTCTGCACCTAGTCTGTTCCAGAACTTACCCGGAAATCCTCTGTAAATAGAAAATATGAAATAGATTCTGTTGGGGTGGCATGATGGGAAGACCCTTTGGCTGCAATGATCATTCTGTCCAAATTCTTCTGAGAGACTTGGGGAAAATGCCAAATGGTTCCTTTCCAGGGCTGTGTATTTTTATAAATGGAGGCCCTAACATGACTGTGGCTGTGCCATCTTTTACTTCTGTTTTGCCCCCAAAGAGAGATATTCTAACTAATCCATCGAAACTGCAGTCTCTAATACCTTTTCAGCTCCATTCTTTAGAAAAAGAAGCAGCCAGTCATTGCCCCTGTGCGGGGCAGGCGTTGGTGCCCAGCCAGAGTGAAGCAGGTGTTTGGGGCTCCCTTTGACTCTTCACCCCACGCCAAGGGGTTGTCTAGCACTCTCGCCTTTCATGGTGCAGTGGGCCTGCTTATAGGAATAAGAGCTTTTTATTGTTTAAATTTTAATTTTTGTTCAAGTAATGAATTAAAAGAATTCAATGAGATAATATTTTAATGAAAAAAAAGCGCTCCTTGCCACCTTTCCCATCCATCCTGTTCCCTAACCCTTGAAATCTGCTTCTTATGTGTTTCAACTTTTAAATTGTCTACACATAATTGGCATCAGTTTAAGTATTGGTGACTCTTGACTTTCCTTGATGGTGGCTGAGGAGGATTTGATTCTCTTTTTTGTCACCTGTATGTTCTTTCCTGTCTCCTATCATCTATCCCAGCATTTATTATTTTTAGTTGTTCTGTTATCTACAATATTTTGAGTTTTAAATATGAATTTTGACACTTATGTATATGTAATACAGAATGTATACTCATTTTATCAGTTGTATATAAATATATATTTCTAGATACATGTAAGTAACTTTGTGATTATCTTTAGATCATCATATTCATGCAACTATTTTTCATTACTGAGCCATGTAGAGTTACATGGTTATTTGTCTCTTTATGTATACTTCCATAAAAATTGGGTTGATGATTTCTTCCTTTTTTAAAAATTCATTTACTCTTCTACTTATTGTAATGATTTATTTATTTATTTATTTTTACAAGCTTAACCAAGTCTGTTTGGAGACAACCAATGACATCTTTCAAGTGTGTGGATGGTTCAGAAGACCCACCCCCCTCCCCAGAATACCCCCCCCGAGGCTCCACCCCTGCCCCAGAGGACCCGCCCCCACCCATGTCACTCTTCTGCTTATATCTCATTTCCTGTCTTGCTGTGTATCATAATGCAGGCCAGGGTTTGGAGGGCGTACACTATCATAACTGCTTTCCCTTTTCGCCCGAGTCTGTCTTCATCTTTATTGGCCCATTTCTCTTTTAGCTTGAGTGCACTCTTCAGAGATTTTTTTTATTGCTAAGTGTGCTTAGAAGGTACAGTCTGTATGTTCACCTGTCTGAAGGGACCATTATGCTGCTCTTGTACTCTAACTGTCTAGGGATGAATTCTCAGCTGGAAATCTCATTCCTCCGAAGACTGAAGGCATTGCTGCGGCCTCATCCATGAGCCAGTGCTGCTGTTGGGATGCCCAGTAATCATCCGATTTTCCTAATTTTTGTTGTCAGCCGGGCTTGACTTTCTTCCTCTGAAGTTTCTAGTGCATGAGAATGCACCTGGGTGCTCTGGGTATTTTCGTCTGGTATCCATCCTTGAATTTGTTGTAGCACTTTTGGGGAAACTTGATCCATTTTATCAGTTCTTTCTTTTATTTCTTAAGCAGGTATGGAAATACTTGGATAGACTAATTTAAAAAATCAATCTCTTTTTTAATTTATTATTATTATTATTGATTTTGAGACATAACCTTCTATAACCCAGACTTTGAACTTACTATGTAGTCAGCTGGGAATTCCTGTGAACTCCTAATTCTCTCGTCTGTATCTCAGAATATAGGCGTGCACCGCCCCACACAGCCCTGCTTTATATGTTTGCCCATAATGGCTCCACCATACAACTACTGGACTACTATGCTTTGAACTGGCTATTGTCTATCTGTCTATGTCTCTTTTCATAGAACTCTGGTTTCTCTTTTTTCATGACTGTAATATTTCCCTTCCTTTCAGGGGATAGTTATCTTAATTTCAGTCATTTCCTTCAGTTCTCTGCTTTGTTACTTTCTCATCTCGATTTCCTTCACACTTTCAGAGTTGCCTATGTCTGATGGCAGGCTTAGACAAACATATCTGAGCAGGCAGGCTGCTGATTGCAGCATGAGGGACTGCAAGGCAATCAAAGGTCAGTGGAGGACTGGAGCCTATTGACGGATGGATGCCATTGTCACTGCTGGGTGGTGTGGCGGCAAGATGGCCCTTTCACTGGGTCGGTTAGAGCATTTAGAGATCATATCTCACATGTTGGTGACTTCTCTGATTTCTCCAGTCACCTGACATTCTGTGTTTGGTGCTGCAGTGGTGTCACACTCCAAGCCCCTCAGTAGCACACCCAGGTCCCCCAGTAGCACCCCAAGTCCCCCCCAGTAGCACACCCAGGTCCCCCAGTAGCATTCCTCAAGTCTC